>WNWK01013360.1:0-52500 GCA_009830355.1 Cherax destructor
GGAATGATAGTGCTCTTTTTTTAATAATTTTTTTTTTCCTCGGCCACACAGGAAGACATTAATAATATCCCAGTAATTAATTTTTACAGAGGCCCGGGAAGAAGATAAATTATGTAATATCACAGTTTTTGGAAATGATTATGAAACTTTTTTACCGACTGAAACAAAATAAATCGGGGGGCCTTTTGATGAGTTTTTGGGTTCTTATGAAAAAAAAGGGGAAACTCTGTGAACCAATATCAAATTTTTTTTTAATTTATCTCTTCAAACAGGTGTAGTGGGGGGATATGTGGTAGACCCCCAAAAAAATTTCCCCTATTTTTAAAGCAGGGGACAAGTCACCCCCTTAAAAACTACCGCCCAATAAGCCTGCCCAAAAATTGTAAAAAAATTTAAAATAGAGTCAATTATAGCTGATATTATTAGCCCCCACCTAGAAAACCCAAAAATTTTTGGGATTAATGATACCCAGCAGGGATTCACGGGGGCCCTTTTGCCATAAAATTTTTTTAAACCCCCGACGTTGGGGTGGCATTTATGTCCGTGATCATTTAAATTGTTGTATAAAAATGGGTATAAAGTCTGAATTAACACATACAGATTTGTCTGGAAAAAATTTTTTTCAGGGGGGAAAAAAAAAATTGTTTTAGGTGTGATATACCGTCCCCAAACCTTTAGATGGGCCCCCAAAAGGGGAGACTACTGGGGGGGAAATTTTATACAAATGCACATAACGTAAGTTTTGGGGGGTGACTTCAACTTTAGTAAAATTTTTTTTGGGGAAATTTTTTTGAGGGGAAAATTTTTTGAATCTAATTTTTTCTTAGAAGTAGTTCAAGATTGTTTTTTGAAGCAGTTTGTGACAGAACCTACAAGGGGAAATAATCTGGGGGATTTAAAGTTCTGGCAAACAAGGCCCTTGTTTAATTTAGAAATTACAGAGGAACTGGGGCGCAAGCGACCACAAATCAATTTTTTTGGCATTGGGGGGAAAAAGTTTCATAGTAGGAATAAAAAAAGTAACGGTCCCAGATTTTCGCTAGCTTTTTAAAATTTTGGACTTAGAGAACACTTATCATCGGGGGACTGGGGTAATGAAGAGAGCTATCAATATGACAGTTTTCAACACAAAAACATGCTGCCCAAAGAACATTTATCCCATATAAAGAAATTAGATCGAATAGAAATGACCCAAAAGGGATGAATAATTTTTTCAAATTTTTTTTTAGGCAAAAAAAAAGGGAATTTATAGGCGTATCAAAAGAGGTGGGGGTCATCTACGAATCAGTATATTGACATTAAGGGGGGGGGGTTTAAAAAAAGGGATAAGAAAAGCAAAGGGGCCCCCCACGAAATTAAAGTTGCTGGGGATTAAAAACCAAACCCCCAAAAATTTTTTTTTCCCAGGTGTATAGAACAAAAGTTAGAGATAAGATACCCCCCCTTAAAAATAATTGGGGTTTTTTTGGGGGACAAAGAGAATGAAATGTGCCTCTTTTTTTTAATAATTATTTTGGGGGTTTTTCACTCAAAAAAACCCCTAATATCCCAAGAATTAGGTATTTTGGGGGGGCCTTTTGAAGAAGATAAATTATGTAGATCACAGTCACTAGCGAAAATGGACAAACAGATAGTTTTTTTGGGAAGCAAAATAAATCGCCAGGCCCTGATGAGTTTTTTTTTGGGGGTTTTATGAATGCAAAATTGAACTCGGAACCCCAACTAACATTTTTAACCATCTCTTAAAAGGGGGTTTTGTAGTGGGGGGATACGGGGAAGATGGCTAATGAAATTTCCCTTTTTTTTTAAAGAAAGGACAAGTCGTTACCATAAAAATTCCCCCAATAAGTCTTTTTTCAATTGTAGGCAAATTTTTAAAAACGATTATATGATAACAAAAGGCCATCTCGATGGGAAAAATTTTTTATTAATGATAAAACATGGATTCACCGGGGGTTTTTCCCTTTTGCCAAAAAAAATTTTTATTCTTTTCAGTAAGGCTTTTGAGGCGGGCGATAAAGAATTCGATATTGTTTATTTGGTTTTTTTAGTAAGGCTTTTGATAGAGTACCACATCAAAAAACTGTTAAAGAAAGTGGCTGCTCACGGCATTGGAGGAAAAGTGTTTTCATGGATCGAGTCAGGGCCACCAATAGGAAGCAGAGGGGTGTGCATTAATGGGGTTAAATCTGAGTGGGGATCTGTAAAAGTGGCTTTCCCCGGGGGGGATCGGTTTTAGGCCCGTTGTTGTTTATAATATATATAAATGACCTTGACGAGGGAATTATTGATATGAGAAAATTTTCGATGACACGAAGATAGGTAGGATAATCGATTCAGACGGGGTGTCAGGGGAAATTCGGGGGGGATTTAGACAAACTCAATTCCTGGTCAAAAAAAATGGCAGATGCAGTTCAAGTAGATAAACAAGGTTCTAAATTTTTTGGGGTGTCCATAACCCAAGCACTTAAAAAAAAAAAACCCAAAAATTAGCCATACAGACTGGGGAAAAGGGGGTTTGGGGGGGAAAACCTTTAAAAAACCCAAAAAAGCAATGCCTAAGCGACGAAAAGGCAAAAAAAAACGGGGGTTTTATCAAAAAGTGTTAGCAACAGAAGTCCAGAGGTTATATTAGTTTTTACATCATTAGTAAGGCCTCATCTAGATTACGCAGTCGGGTTTTTTGGGGGCCATATTACAGAATGGACATAAATTTTTAGAAAAAAATTCATCGTAGAATGACTAAATTAATACATAGCATTAGAAATCTTCCATAAGAAAAATTTAAAACCCCAAAAACATTCACTTTGCTAGAATGAGGGGGGACATGATCGAGGGGATACAAGGGAAAATGGGTATTAACAAAGGGGATATAAATAAGGTTTGAGGGGGTCTTCCAAGAGAGAACCCGAATAATGGATTCAAGTTAGGGGGAAATTTTTTTTTTAGAAAGGGGGTAGGAAAAAAATTTGGGTTTAAAAAAAGGGGAGTTGATGAGTGGAACAGTCTGCCTAGTAGGGGCATTGAAGTTGGACCCCCGGGGTTTCCCCAAAATTTGGTTTTGGGGGAAAAATTTTTTTAGTGAGAGGGGTTGGAGTGGGGCCGCGCATGAAAAGGGGGGGGGAAATTTTCAAAGCCATTTCTTGGGAGCATTGAAAATTTGGTTTAACAAATATTCTGTTAGTGGGGCGGGTTGTAAGACCTGCCTAGTATGGGGGGAAAAGGCCTGCTGCAGTGCTCCTCCTTTCTTATGTTTTTTTTTCTTATGTTCTTATTTCTTGGGGAGATTGAAAATTTGGGGTTTTTCAAAATTTTGTTAGTGGGATGGAATGTGAAGGACCTGCTTTAGAATGGGCCAACAGGCCTGTTAGTTTCCCCTTTTTTTTGTTCTTATGTTCTTATGTTTTTAAAGCTTTTAGGCTGTTGATCACGATAAAGAATTCGGGTATTGTTTATTTTTTTCTTTTGTAACTTTTGGGTAGAGTACCGCACCAGAGACTGTTAAAGAAAGGGGAGCTCATGGCATTGGGGGGGAAAAAAACTGTCATGGATCGAGTCATGGCTCACCAATAGGAAGCAGAGAGTGTGAAAAAAAGGGGTTAAATCCGAATGGGGACTTGTAACAAGTGGTTTTTCCCCCAAAAGGACAGTCTTGGGCCCATTGTTATTTATAATATTTTCAATGCCCTTGAGGGGGGAAAATTTATTAAAAGGGGGAGAAACCCGGGACGAGGGGGAAGGGGGGGGGGGAAAAATTTGGGGATTCAAACATAGATGTCATAGAATTTGGGGGAAGATTTAGACAAACTTAATTCGTTAAAAAAGGGCAGATGCAGTTCAATGTAGATAAATGCAAGGTTCTGAAGCTCGGGAGTGTCCATAACCCAAGCACTTAGAACATAAGAACATAAAAAGGGGAAATAAGGGGGGGGGAAACTGGGGGGGGGCCTTTTGGGCCCCAAAAAGGGGCCCCTTTTCACCCCCCGGGGTCCCACTAACAGAATATTTGCCAACCCCAAATTTTAAAAAGTTACCCAAGAAATAAGCTTTAAAAATTTTTCTACCCACTCAGGGGAACCCCTTTTTAAAACCAACCCCTCTCACTCAGAATTTATCCAACCAAATTTTTGAAACCCCCAATCCTAGTTTCAATAACATAAGAACATAAAAAAGGGGGGAACACTGCAGCGGGCCTGTTGGCCCATACTAGGCAGGTCCTTCACAACCGCCCCACTAACAGAATTTTTTTTCAACCCAAAATTTTCAAAGCTACCCAAGAAATGCTTTAAAACCCCCCTTACCCACCATGCGCGAGCCCCCCCAAAAACCCCCAAAACCCCCTCTCACTATGAATTTATCCAACCTAAATTTGAAACTACCCAAGGTCCTAGCTTAATAACCCTACTAGGCAAATTTTTCCCCACCCCATCAACTACCCTATTTCCAAACCAATACTTTCCTATATCCTTTTCTAAATCTAAACTTATCTTTTTTTGAATCCTTTTTTTGGCCTTCGGAGATATCCTCAAGACCTTATTTATACCCCCTTTGTTAAACCCATTTTCCACTTGTCCCCCCTGATATGCCCCCCCTCATTCTACGTCTTACAAGTGAATGTAATTTTAGGGTCTTAAATTTTTTTCTTAAAAAGGGGAAAGATTTTTTAATGCTATTTTTTAAAATTTTTAGTCATTCTACGCTGAATGTTTTCTAACGAATTTATGTCCATTCTGTAATATGGAGACCAGAACTGGGGCCTAATCTAGGTGAGGCCTTCAAAGATGATAAAGCTGAAATTTTAAAAACCTTTTTGGGCTTTTTTTTGCTAACATTTTTGATAAAAATTTCCCCGTAATCTATTTCCCCTTTTAAAAGTACGCTTGGGGGATTGCTGTTTTTGGGTTTTGGGGTTTCTGCTTACCATCACCCCCAAGCCCTTTCCCCCAATCTGATGGCTGTTTTTTCTTATTTAACTTATAAGTGCTTGGGGGAAAATCCCCGACCCCTTTAAAACCCTTTTCATTTATCGCATTGAACTGCATCTCCCCCTTTTCTGACCACGAATTAAGTTTTTTCTAAATCTTCCTGAAGCCCCCCGACATCTATGTTTGAATCAATTACCCTTTTCCTATTTTCGTGTCGCCCCAAAAATTTTTTCCCCTCACTAGTAATTCCCTCATCAAGGTCATTGATATATTTATAAATAAAAGGGGCCCAAGACTGATCCCTGGGAACACCACTTGTTACAAGTCCCCATTCGTTTTAAACCCCCCTTTATGCACACTTCGTTTAAAGGACAATATGCAAAATTTGGGGGATCTTTATTGAGGAAACGTTTCGCCACACAGTGGCTTCATCAGTCCATAAAAAGGGGGGAATCGTGAAGAACAGGAGGGGGGGAGGTTGTCAGGCCCCCAATCTTGGGGGCGATGTTGTCAGTCCATCAATCTTTTAATAGAATAACAGCATATGAGCAGAGGGATTTATAAGGGCGGGGGGAGGTGCAGCAGTTGTAGGAGGGGGGGGCACATTTGTTCAAGTGGAAAAAAAGGGCGTGCCCCGGGGAAAAAGGGAAGGAAGAAATCCCTGTATTAAGATACAGGGTGGGCGGGGGAAAATTGATGGACTGACAACATCGTCTCAAAATTGAGGGCCTGACAACCTCACACCCCCCCTGCTTCCCCTTTTTGATTCTCCTTTTGTATGGGGGGATGGCCACTGTGTGGGAAAAGTTTTCAATAAAGATACCCAAGTGTTGCATATGTGTCCAATTTTTAAAAAAAGTCGGTTTTTTGAACCATTCATTCACATCCTGTCTGGGGAAAAACAACATCTTGGTATCTTTTAAAAAAGGGATTTCTTTTGCTTGCCTATTCCCCTTTGGGGGGGGACCCCACTTCCACATTGAACAAATGTGACACCTCCTACAACTGCTGCACCCCTTTTTCCCCCCTACAGTATATAAGATCCCCTCCTATATGCTGTTATTCTATTCAAGATTGATGGACTGACAAAATCGTCTCAAGATTGAGGGCCTGACAACCTCACACTCCTCCTGTTCTTCACGATTCTCCTTGTATGGACTGATGAAGCCACTGTGTGGCGAAACGTTTCCCCAAAAAGTACCCCCCAAAAATTCTATGTGTCTAATTTAATAACTGTCGGGGTTTTTAACCATTCATTCCCCCCCCGTCTGACACTGCAACATCTTGGTATCTTAATACAGGGGTTTCTTCGCTTGCCTATTCCCAAGCACGACCTACTTCCACATTGAACAAATGTGACACCTCCTACAACTGCTGCACTCTCCTGTCTACAGTATATAAGATCCCTCTGCTCATATGCTGTTATTCTATTCAAGATTGATGGACTGACAACATCGTCTCAAGATTGAGGGCCTGACAACCTCACATCTCCTGTTCTTCACATTCTCTTGTGATGATGAAGCCACTTGGGAACGTTTCTCAATAAAGATACCCAAGGCATAGGCCATTAAACTGCGGTTCTCTGAACCATTCATCAATCCGTCTACCGCAACTTGGTATCTAATACAGGGATTTTCGCTGCCTATTCCTTGGACGACCTACTCACATTGAACAATGACACTCCTAAATGCTACTCCGTCTACAGTATATAAGTCCTCTGCTCATATGCTGTTATTATTCAAGATTATTAAAATCTTCAAGATTAGGCCGACAACTCACACTCCTCTGTTTTCACGATTCTCCTTGATGGACTGAAGCACTGTGGCGAAAGTTTCTAATAAAGATACCGTTGAAGTGTCTAATTTAAACTCGGTTTCAACATCATTCAATCCTCTGAATGCAACACTTATTTAATAGGATTTTTCTTATTTTGGGCAGATCTTCAATTGAACAATGTGAACTCCTACAACGCTGCACCTCTCTGTTATAAGTCCTCTGCTCATATGCTGTTATTCTATTCAAGATTGATGACTGACAACATCTCTCGAGAGGCCTGACAACTCACACCTCGTTCTCACGATTTCCTTGTATGGATGATGAAGACGTGTAAAGTTTTAAAGAAGGCAAGTTAAATTAAATGTCGGTTCTGAACATTCATTCACATCCTGTCTGACACTGCAACATCATTTAAAAGGGATTTTCGTTGCCTATTCCTTGGGCACGACCTACCACATTGAAAAATGTGAATCCTACAACTCACTCCCTGTCACAGTAATAAGTCCTCTCATGTGTACTTTCAGATTATGATGACAACATTCCAAAATTAGGCCAAACCTCACCTCCTTTTTCTTACTTCTCCTTTGTAGGATGATGAAGCACGTGGGCAAAGTTTCAATAAAGATACCAAGTGTTTTATGTGTCTAATTTAAACCTGTCTTGAACCATTCATTCACATCCCTGAATGAACATCTTGGTATCTTACAGGATTTCTTCGTTCTATTCCTTGGCAGACTACTTCACATTGACAAATGTGAACTCTACACTGCTATTTTCCTGTAAGTATATAAGATCCTCTGCTCATATGCTGTTATTCTATTCAAGATTGATGGACTGACAACATCGTCTCAAGATTGAGGGCCTGACAACCTCACACTCCTCTCTGTTCTTCACGATTCTCCTTTGTATGGACTGATGAAGCCACTGTGTGGCGAAACGTTTCTCAATAAAGATACCCAAGTGTTGCATATGTGTCTAATTTACAACTCGTCGGTTCTCTGAACCATTCATTCACATCCTGTCTGACACTGCAACATCTTGGTATCTTTAAAACAGGGATTTCCGCTTGCCTATTCCTTGGGCACGACCTACTTCCACATTGAACAAATGTGACACCTCCTACAACTTGCTGCACTCTCCGTCTACAGTATATAAGATCCTTTTGCTCATATGCTGTTATTCTATTCAAGATTGATGGACTGACAACATCGTCTCAAGATTGAGGGCCTGACAACCTCACACTCTCCTGTTCTTCACGATTCTCCTTTTTATGGACGATGAAGCCACTGTGTGGCGAAACGTTTTCAATAAAGATACCAAGTGTTGCATATGTGTCTAATTTAATAACCGTCGGTTCTCTGAACCATTCATTCATCCTGTCTGACACTGCAACATCTTGGTATCTTAATACAGGGATTTCTTCGCTTGCCTATTCCTTGAAAACGACCTACTTCCACATTGAACAAATGTGACACCTCCTACAACTGCTGCACCTCTCCTGTCTACAGTATATAAGATCCCTCTGCTCATATGCTGTTATTCTATTCAAGATTGATGGACTGACAACATCGTCTCAAGATTGGGGGGCCTGACAACCTCACACTCCTCCTGTTCTTCACGATTCTCCTTGTATGGACTGGATGAAGCCACTGTTGGAAACGTTTCTCAATAAAGATACCCAAGTGTTGCAATGGGGTCTAATTTACCAACTCGTCGGTTCTCTGAACCATTCATTCACATCCTGTCTGACACTGCAACATCTTGGTATCTTAATACAGGGATTTCTTCGCTTGCCTATTCCTTGCAGACCATTTTCCCCATTGAACAAATGTGACACCTCCTACAACTGCTGCACCTCTCCTGTCTACAGATATAAGATCCTCTGCCCCATATGCTGTTATTCTATTCAAGATTGATGGACTGACAACATCGTCTCCCAAAATTGAGGGCCTGACAACCTCACACTCCTCCTGTTCTTCACGATTCTCCTTGTATGGACTGATGAAGCCACTGTGTGGCGAAACGTTTCCTCAATAAAGATACCCCAAAGGTTGATATGTGTCAATTTTTTAACTCGTCGGTTTTCTGAACATTATTCACATCCTGTCTGACACTGCAACATCTTGGTATCTTAAAAGGGGTTTCTTGCTTGCTATTCCCTTGCAGACCCTCCAATTTAACAAATGGGCACCTACAATGTGACCTCTCCTGTCACAGTATATAAGATCCCTCTGCCAAAGCTGTTATTCTATTCAAGATTGATGGACTGACAAATCGTCCAAGATTGAGGGCCTGACAACCTCCACTCCTCCTTTTTCAGATTCTCCACACTCTCTGCTTCCTATTGGTGAGCCATGACTCGATCCATGACAGCACTTTTCCCCAATGCCATGAGCTGCCACTTTCTTTAACAGTCTCTGGTGCGGTACTCTATCAAAAGCCTTACTAAAGTCTAAATAAACAATATCGAATTCTTTATCGTGATCAACAGCCTCAAAAGCTTTACTGAAGAAGGTTAATAAATTAGATAGGCAGGAACGGCCCTCGTGAATCCATGCTGGGTATCATTAATCAAATTATGGTTATCTAGATGGCTTCTAATAATATCAGCTATAATTGACTCTAGTAATTTGCCTACAATTGAGGTCAGGCTTATTGGGCGGTAGTTTGACGGTAGTGACTTGTCCCCTGCTTTAAAAATAGGAATTACATTAGCCATCTTCCACATATCAGACACTACACCTGTTTGAAGAGATAAATTAAAAATGTTAGATATTGGTTCACAGAGTTCCATTTTGCATTCCTTAAGAACCCTTGCAAAAAGCTCATCAGGACCCGGCGATTTATTTTGTTTCAGTCGGTCCAGCTGTTTCATAATCATTTCGCTAGTGACTGTGATATTACATAATTTATCTTCTTCTGGGCCTCTGTAAAAATTAATTACTGGGATATTATTAATGTCTTCCTGTGTGAAAACCGAGAGAAAATAATTATTAAAAATAGAGCACATATCATTCTCCTTGTCAGTAAGATGCCCAAAGTTATTTTTAAGGGACCTATCTTATCCCTAACTTTTGTTCTATAAACCTGGAAAAACTTTTGGGTTAGTTTTTGAATCCCTAGCAACTTTAATTTCATAGTCCCGTTTAGCTTTTCTTATTCCCTTTAACGTCCCTCTTAATGTCAGTATACTGATTTATAAGATGACCCTCACCTCTTTTTATGCGCCTATAAATTCCTTTCTTCTGCCCTAAAAGATATTTGAGCCTATTATTCATCCATTTTGGGTCATTTCTACTTGATCTAATTTCTTTATACGGGATAAATGTTCTTTGGGCAGCCTGTATAGTGTTAAGAAAACTGTCATATTGATACCTCTCTTCTTCACCCCAGTCCACAGTTGATAAGTGTTCTCTAAGTCCATTATAATCTGCTAAGCGAAAATCTGGGACCATTACTGAATTATCCCTACTATCATACATCCATTCAATGCTAAAGGTAATTGACTTGTGGTCGCTTGAGCCGAGTTCCTCTGTAATTTCTAAATTATTAACAAGGGTTTCTTGCTTGCCAGAACCAAGTCAAGTAGGTTATTTCCCTTGTAGGTTCTGTTACAAACTGCTTCAAAAAGCAATCCTGAACTACTTCTAAAAAGTCGTTAGATTCTAAATTCCCTGTCATGAAATTCCAATCAATCTGACTAAAGTTAAAGTCCCCTAGAATTACTACGTTATCGTGTCTTGTGGCCTTAACAATTTCCTCCCAAAGTAGTCTCCCTTGTTCCCTATCTAAGTTTGGAGGACGGTAAATCACGCCTAAAATCAATTTTTCACACCCCTCTGAAAATTCTATCCAGACAGACTCTGTATGTGTTAATTCAGACTTTATACCGTTTTTATGCAACAATTTAAATGATCACGGACATAGAGTGCCACCCCACCCCCTTTCCCGATACTTCTGTCTACTTGGAACAATTTAAAACCCTGAATGTGACATTCGGCAGGCAAGTCCCGATTTTTCATATTAAACCATGTCTCAGTTATTGCAAAACATCAATATTACCCGTACTTGCAACTAATCTCAACTCGTCCATCTTATTCCTAGCACTACGACTATTGGTGTAATATATATTTAGAGACCCTCCTTTCTCTTTACCCTTCCTGCTCATCTCTGTTTTTCCACTATACCTATTACTGTCCTTGTCATCTAGTGTCACTAGCTTTCCACTATCCACCTTATTCTGCCTATTACTAGTTCTCCTACAACTTATAATATTACTACACTGGGACTTCTCTGTTTTCCCCCAAACCCATACCACTAACTATTTCTAGTTTAAAGCCCTAACAGCTCCCTCCACTGCAGCTGCCAGTGCCCCCACCCCAGACCTGGATAAGTGAACCCCATCCCTGGCATACATGTCATTTCTGCCATAGAAGAGGTCCCAGTTGTCAATGAATGTTACTGAATTTTCCTTACAGTATTTGTCCAGCCAGCAATTGACACCAATTGCCCTGGACAGCCATTCATTTCCAACCTCTCCTTGGCAAAATACCACATATGACAGGGTTCCCACCCTTCTTCCTAATTATGTCTATTGCTGACCTAAACCTGCTAGTCAGGTCCTCACTCCTACGTCTGCCAACATCGTTGCCTCCAGCACTGAGACAGATAATAGGATTGCTCCCATTACCTCTCATGATGTCGTCCAGACGGCTAACAATATCCTCCATCCCAGCCCCAGGAAAGCAAACCCTCTGTCTCCTACTCCTATCAATCAAACAGAAAGCCCTATCCATGTACCTAACCTGACTGTCCCCAACAACAACAATGTTTTTACCTTCCTTTGTGTCTTCGTCGTGACGCTCCCAGAAGTCGACTCACATTCATCGGGTAGCACGGAGAATGGGTTCGATGTTTCCACAACATTCTCCTGGGTCTTCGTTGTTTCTACCCTCCACCTCGTCCTCTTGAGCCTTAACTTTGTCCCATGCGTTTTAGACACTGTCCAGGTTCCTTTCCTGGCTTGAGGATTCTCAACAGGAGGATTACTACGAATCCTCTTGTTTTCCTCAGTCAGTCGCTGTATCTCAAGCTTAGCTACCCTCAGTTCTTCCTTCAGCTGCTGGTAGAGTAGCTCAAGAGAGGACATCTTCTTCAGATTGACAGAGAGCACACAAGACACGTCTTCACTGAGTTAAGTCAGGTCCACCACTCAACTTAGCCATACACTAACTTAGCGCTACAGATACAGAGGACTTGGGTGATGGTACAGCAACCTTAACAAGATCAGAATGCTCAAGCGCAGCAAGGCAAATAGATTACTGATTTATATCAAGATGTTAGAACAGAAGTCCAGAGGTTAGTTTACAGCCATATTGTAGTCACTAGTTGATCAGTCTGGTCTCCATATTCGAATGGAATAAATTGTTAGAAAACATTCAGCGTAGAATGACTAAATTATACATAGCATTAGAAACCTACGAAGAAAGATTGAAGACTCCTAATACATATGAGACGTAGAATGAGGGAGACATGATCGAGGTATACAAGTGGAAAATGGGTATCAACAAAGGGGATATAAATAAGGTCTTGAGGATATCTTCCAAGAGAGAACCGCAATAATGGATTCAAGTTAGATAAGTTTAGATTTAGAAAGGATATAGGAAAGTATTGGTTTGAAATAGGTAGTTGATGAGTGAACAGTCTGCCTAGTAGGTTATTGAAGCTAGGACCTTGGGAGTTTCAAATTTAGGTTGGATAAATTCATGAGTGAGAGGGGTTGGATTTGAGTGGACTCGCATGAGTGGGTAGAATTGTCAAAGTCTTATTTTTTGTAGCATTGAAAATTGGTTGAGCAAATATTCTGTTAGAGGAGGAGTAGACCTCCAGATGGCCACAGCTGCTGCAGTGTTCTCCTTTCTTATGTTCTTATGTTCTTATAAGAACATAACATAAGAACATAAGAAAGGAGGAACACTGCAGCAGGCCTGTTGGCCCATACTAGGCAGGTCCTTCACAATCCATCCCACTAACAGAATAATTGCCCAACATAATTTTCAATTCTACCCAAGAAATAAGCTTTGAGATTCTATTAACTCAAGTGCGAGTCCCACTCAAATCCAACCCCTCTCACTCATGTATTTATCCAACCTAAATTTGAAACCACCCAAGGTCCTAGCTTCAATAACCCTACTAGGCAGACTGTTCCACTCATCAACTACCCTATTTCCAAACCAATATTTTCCTATATCCTTTCTAAATCTATACTTATCCAATTTGAATCCATTATTGCGGGTTCTCTTGGGGAGATATCCTCAAGACCTTATTTATATCCCCCTTATTAATACCCATCTTCCACTTATATACCTCGATCATGTCTCCTCATTCTTCGTCTTACAAGTGAATGTAATTTAAGGGTCTTCAATCTTTCTTCATACGGAAGATTTCTAATGCTATGAATTAACTTTGTCATTCGTCGCTGAATGTTTTCTAACGAATTTATATCCATTCTGTAAAATGGAGACCAGAACTGAGCTGCATAATCTAGATGAGGCCTTACTAATGATGTATAAAGCTGTAATATAACCGCTGGACTTCTGTTGCTTACACTTTGATATAAATCCCAGTAATCTATTTGCTTTATTTCTTACGCTTAGGCATTGCTGACTTGGTTTGAGGTTGCTGCTTACCATAACCCCAAATCCTTTTCGCATTCTGTACGGCTGAGTTCAACAATATTAAGCTGGTAGGTGCTAGGTTATGAACATTCCCGAGCTTTAGAACTTTGCATTTATCTATATTGAACTGCATCTGCCATTTTTCTGACCACGAATTAAGTTTGTCTAAATCCTCCTGAAGTTCCGTGACATCTACGTCTGAATCGATTATCCTACCTATCTTCGTGTCATCGGCGAATTTGCTCATATCACTAGTAATTCCTCGTCAAGGTCATTTATATATATTATAAACAACAACGGGCCCAAAACCGATCACTGTGGAACGCCACTTGTTACAGATCCCACTCAGATTTAACCTCATTAATGAACACCTCTGCTTCCAATTGGTGAGCCATGACTCGATCCATGAAAACACTTTTCCCCAATGCCGTGAGCAGCCACTTTCTTTAACAGTCTCTGATGTGGTACTCTATCAAAAAGCCTTACTAAAATCCAAATAAACAATATCGAATTCTTTATCATGATCAACTGCCTCAAAAGCCTTACTGAAAAAAGTTAAATAAATTAGTTAGGCAGGAACGGCCCTGGTGAATCCATGTTGAGTATCATTAATCAAATTATGCCTATCGAGATGGCTTCTTATGTTATCAGCTATAATCGACTCTAATAATTTGCCTACAATTGATGTTAGACTTATTAGGTAATTTGATGGTAACGACTTGCCCCTGCTTTAAAATAGGAATTACATTAGCCATCTTCCACGTATCAGACACTACACCTGTTTGAAGAGATAGGTTAAAACATTGAACTTTAATAATCTGAGATCACTGAAGAGCTTGAGCTAGTGATCACAAACCATTACTTAATATTACAGGGAGTACGAGAATAGGGATAATACGGTAAAAGTTCCTATTTTCGTTCTGCCGATTATATTGACTAGGAACACCTGTCTAATCTGACTGGGGTAATCTAGCTAACGATTACGATGGGATCTGCGTTTATGATTTTTTCTTAATAATGTACAACGTGCACAGAGTATGTTTATTCCCCAGAGAGAATTTAGGTCAAATAATAACGATCCCAAATGGATTAACAGGAGCTAAAACATTTATTAGGGAAAAGGGGAAATTTTATAGGCGCATCAAAGAGGAGATGTTAACCTTATTGACCAATATGTTCAGTTGAAAAGAAGTAAAAAGGGGATTAGGCAAACGTGACTATGAGATTAAGGTTGCTAATGAATCAAAGACTAATCCAAAAGGGTTCTTTCAAGTGTACAGACGAAGGTGAGGAAAAGGTAGGACCTTGAAAATTGGGAATGGACAGCTGACGGATAACGAACTGGAAATGTGTTCTCTATTTAATGACTATTTTTTGTCAGTCTTTACACAAGAAGACGTAAATGAGATTCCAGAAATTAACAATTATTCAGTTCCTGAAGAATTCAAATTAACTAATATTACTGTCACGAGGATATGGTTATCAAACAAATAGATAAACTGAAGCAAAATAAGTCCCCTGGACCCGACGAGTTGTTTTCCAGGGTACTTAAAGAATGCAAATGGAACTTAGTCAGCCATTAACGAATGTGTTTAATACGTCCATCCTAACTGGTGTTGTGCCAGAGATGTGGAAGATAGCTAATGTAGTTCCTATATTCAAATCAGGATAAGTCCATTCCATCAAATTACCGTCCAATAAGCCTCACGTCTATAGTAGGCAAATTATTAGAATCAATTATAGCTGATATTATCAGAAGTCACCTTGAAGAACATAATTTGATTAATGAATCTCAGCATGGGTTTACGAGAGGTCGTTCCTGCCTGACAAATTTACTGACGTTTTTCAATAAAACATTTGAGGCAGTAGACAGTGATAAAGAATATGATATAGTTTACTTGGATTTCAGTAAGGCCTTCGATAGAGTACTCACAAGAGACTCTAAGAAAGGTGGCAGCTCATGGTATAGGAGGTAAAGTTCTAGCATGGATAGAGGCATGGCTTACCAATAGAAAGCAAGAGTTTCCATTAATGGGGTCAAATCTGAATGGGGATTTGTCACTAGTGGCGTTCCACAAGGATCAGTTTTGGGCCCATTGTTGTTCATAATTTACATAATGACCTTGATGAAGGAATTGCAAGTGACATGATAAATTTGCTGATGATACAAAATAGGCCGTATAATTCATTCTGAGGAGGATAACAGTGAACTCCAGGAGGATTTGGATAAATTAATGTCTTGGTCTGAAGAAGTGGCAGATGAAGTTCAATGTGGACAAGTGTAAGGTGCTTGTCGTTGGTAATGAAAATATCCTCGAATTTATAAACTAGGTGAAGTTGAGTTGATCATACAGAATGTGAAAAGACTTGGGAGTCATGGTAAGCAGAAATCTAAAAGCCAAGACAACAGTGCCTAAGTGTGCGCAATAAGGCTAACAGATTACTAGGATTTATTTCAAGAAGTATAAGCAACAGAAGTCAAAAGTTATTTACAGCTCTATACATCACTAGTACATAAGAACATAAGAACATAAGAAAGGAGGAACACTGCAGCAGGCCTGTTGGCTCCATACTAGGCAGGTCCTTCACAATCCGTCCCACTAACAGAATATTTGCTCAACTCCACTTTCAAAGCTACCCAAGAAATAAGCTTTGACAATTCTACCCACTCATGCGCGAGTCCCACTCAAATCCAACCCTCTCACTCATGAATTTATCCAACCTAAATTTGAAACTACCCAAGGTCCTAGCTTCAATAACCCTACTAGGCAGACTGTTCCACTCATCAACTACCCTATTTCCAAACCAATACTTTCCTATATCCTTTCTAAATCTAAACTTATCTAACTTGAATCCATTATTGCGGTTTCTCTTGGAGAGATATCCTCAAGACCTTATTTATATCCCCTTGTTAATACCCATTTTCCACTTGTATACCCTGATCATGTCTCCTCATTCTACGTCTTACAAGTGAATGTAATTTTAGGTCTTCAATCTTTCTTCGTAAGGAAGATTTCTAATGCTATGTATTAATTTAGTCATTCTACGCTGAATGTTTTCTAACGAATTTATGTCCATTCTGTAATATGGAGACCAGAACTGAGCTGCGTAATCTAGGTGAGGCCTTACTAATGATGTATAAGCTGTAATATAACCTCTGACTTCTGTTGCTAACACTTCTGGATATAAATCCCAGTAATCTATTTGCCTTATTACGTACGCTTAGGCATTGCTGTCTTGGTTTAAGGTTGCTGCTTACCATCACCCCAAGTCTTTCTCGCAATCTGTATGGCTAAGTTCTACGTTATTTAACTTATAAGTGCTTGGGTTATGGACAATCCTGAGCTCAGAACCTTGCATTTATCTACATTGAACTGCATCTGCCACTTTTCTGACCACGAATTAAGTTTGTCTAAATCTTCCTGAAGTTCTATGACATCTATGTTTGAATCAATTATCCTACCTATCTTCGTGTCGTCGGCGAATTTGCTCATATCACTAGTAATTCCCTCATCAAGGTCATTGATATATATTATAAATAACAATGGGCCTAAGACTGATCCCTGTGGAACACCATTTGGGTTACAAATCCCCATTCGGATTTAACCCCATTTATGCAAATTCTCTGCTTCCTATTGGTGAGCCATGACCGATCCATGACAGCATTTTTTCCCCCAATGCCATGAGCTGCCACTTCTTTAACAGTCTCTGGTGCGGTACTCTATCAAAAAGCCTTACTAAAGTCCTCATTTGGATTATGCAGCTCAGTTTTGGTCTCCTTACTACAGGATGGATATAGATTCATTGGAGAACATACAAAAAGAATGACTAAAATGATTTACAGTATAAGAAATCTCCGAGGAAGAAGACTTAGAGCATTGAATCTCCATTTTCTGGAGAGACGTAGAATGAGGAGATATCATCAGTGTACAAGTGGATGATGGGCATAAACAAAGGAGATATTAATAAAATACTGAGGATATCGAACCAAGAAGAAGAAATAACGGATTTAAATTGAAAATTTAGATTTAGAAAGGACATAGGCAAGTACTGGTTTTCGAACAGAGTTGTAGATGTGGAACAATCTTCCGAGGGGGTGATAGAGGCTGGGACCTTGGGTGGATTTAAAAGAGATTGGACAAATATATGAGTGGGAGGGGCTGGGTTGATTAGTGTCGTGAGTACGGGAATAAATTCTTAGGTAGTGGTGGTTTTGATAAGGACCTGCCTTGTATGGGCCAGTAGGCCTTCTAGTGTTCCTCCATTCTTATGTTCTTATGTTCTTAAGGGTTCACAGAGTTCAATTTGCATTCCTTAAGAACCCTTGAAAAAGCTCATCAGGGCCTGGCGATTTATTTGCGTCAAACGGTTATCTGTTTGATAACCATTTCGCTAGTGACTGTGATACTACATAATTTATCTTCTTCAGGCCCACTAAAATACCTAATTTTGCGTATTATTAGTGTTTTCCCCGGTAAAACCGAGAGAAAATAATTATTAAAAATAGAGCACATTTTTCTCTTTGTCAGTAAGATACCCATAATTATTTTTAAGGGGACCTATCTTATCTCTAATTTTTTGTTCTATACACCTGGAAAACTTTTGGGTTAGTTTTCGAACCCTGCAACTTTAATTTCGTAGTCCCGTTTAGCTTTTCTTATCCCTTTTTAAGTCCCTCTAATGTCAATATACTGATTCATAAGATGCCCCTCACCTTTTTTGGTACGCCTAAAAACCTTTCGGAAAAATAAACACATAAGCAGTATAATGTGATCCTTTATTGACAACGTTTCGCCCACGCAGTGCTTATCGAGTCACAGACAGATCTACCTGGAAAATGAGCAACATGGAGATATATATAGGGTACAGTCAGGTGGAGAATGCTGGGTCAGGTGGAGAAAGCTGCATGTGACAGTCTTAAAAATAGTGTGATAGTTTAAAACATTGTGTGACTTAAAGGACCTGCAGTGTACCATTCTTAAGTTCTAGGTGGGATAGCGTTGAAGAAGTTTCTTGGCAATAGGTTCAGCTATGTTGTAGAAGCCGTTGTTCTGGTTGAAGTTGTTGGATATACAGATGAGTGATAATTCTAGGATTCTTCGGTATTGCGTGTTGTCTTCTCTGGCGATGAGTCTTGCGTTTCTGTAGTTGATTAAATGGTTGAAATTTCTGGTATCCTCCTCAGAATGAATCATACGCCCTATTTTTTTATTATCAGCAAATTTGCTCATGTCACTTGTAATTCCTTAATCAAGGTCGTTAATGTAAATTATGAATAACAATGGGCCTAAAACTGATCCTTGTTTAACGCCACTAGTGCCTAATCCCCATTCAGATTTGACCCCATTAATGGAAAACTCTGTGTTTTCTATTGGTAAGCCATGCCTCTATCCATGCTAGACCTTTACCTCCTATACCCAGAGCTGCCACTTTTCTTAAGAGTCTTTTGTGAGGTACTCTATCGAAGGCCTTACTGAAATCCAGATAAACAACAACATATTCTTTGGTAAATTAGACACATATGCAACACTTGGGTATCTTTATTGAGGAAACGTTTCGCCACACAGTGGCCATCAGTCCATAAAAAGGGGAATCATGAAGAACAGGGGGAGTTTGAGGTGGGTTTTCCCCAACCTCTTCCCCATTTGTCAAATGTGACACCTCCACGACTGCTGCACCTCTCCTTCCTACAGTATATAAGCTACTTCTTCGCACAATTTTATTCTATTCAAGATTGATGGACTGACAACATCGACTCAAGGTTAAGGGGCTGACCACCCAAACTCCTCCTGTTCTTCACGATTCTCCTTTGTATTAACTGATGAAGCCACTTTTGGGGGAAACGTTTCCTCAATAAAGATACCCAAGTGTTGATGAAGGAATTCGTATGAGTAAATTTGCTGACCTTTTTCCCCCACCTTCGTCCTATACACTTGAAAGAACCCTTTGGATTAGTCTTTGATTCATTACAACCTTTAAACTCATAGTCATTTCTTTTTAATCCCCCTTTTTTACTTTCTTTAAACCGAACATATTGGTCTATAAGGTTAATATTGACTTATCGACTGGATGGGATAACTGCAATTTTTTAAAATATTTTGAACTTTTTATGACTGTTTAGTATAAATATTGAAAACAATTTGACTTTTTCGTTATCAGTACATTCAGGAATGCGAGTTGAAATTTAACCATACCAGGGGTGGGATTAGAACCCGCGGTCAGAGAGTCTTGAAATTCCAGACGCTAGCAGCATCGCATAGAACAATTTCTCATACAAAAGGAAGATGTAGATGAATGGTTCAGAGAACCGACAAGTTATAAATTAGACAAAAATGCTTATCATTCTGTTCTTTCCGAAGAGTATAATAATCATATCCTCTCTAATATATTAAAGAGAACTCAGGATGATACAGCTAAGAATATTTTTTTGTTCTTTGGGTCTTACGACCAATTTGCATTAACCGTCTAACTTTTAGATACCTATTTGCTACATGATCATAACCTGAGCACTTGGTTGCGATCCGATATCTTTGTCCTGATGGAAACAAGAAAATCTAAGTAAACGTATGAGAGGTGATCCACAGTGATATGTGAGCTGTGAATAATGTCGAGAAAAGTCTCCAGATAGTTAAGACGTCGTGAATAACAGTGATGAACTCTCCAATGACCTAGAACATAAGAACATAAGAACAAAGAAAGGAGAACACTGCAGCAGGCCTGTTGGCCCATACTAGGCAGGTCCTTACAATCCATCCCACTAACCTAATTTTCAATTCTACCCAAGAAATAAGCTTTGAAGATTCTATTAACTCAAGTGCGAGTCCCACCCCAAATCCAACCCTCTCACTCATGAATTTACCCAACCTAAATTTGAAACTACCCAAGGTCCTAGCTTCAATGACCCTACTAGGCAGACTGTTCCACTCATCAACTACCCTTTCCAAACCAATATTTTCCTATATCCTTTCTAAATCTAAACTTATCCAATTTGAATCCATTATTGCGGGTTCTCTGTTGGAGAGATATCCTCAAGACCTTATTTATATCCCCCTTATTAATACCCATCTTCCACTTATATACCTCGATCATGTCTCCCTCATTCTTCGTCTTACAAGTGAATGTAATTTAAGGGTCTTCAATCTTTCTTCATACGGAAGATTTCTAATGCTATGAATTAACTTTGTCATTCGTCGCTGAATGTTTTCTAACGAATTTATATCCATTCTGAAAATGAAGACCAGAACTAGCTGCATAATCTAGGTGAGGCCTACTAATGATGTATAAAGCTGTAATATAACCGCTGGACTTCTGTTGCTTACACTTCTTGATATAAATCCCAGTAATCTATTTGCTTTATTTCTTACGCTTAGGCATTGCTGACTTGGTTTGAGGTTGCTGCTTACCATAACCCCAGATCCTTTTCGCATTCTGTACGGCTGAGTTCAACATTATTAAGCTGGTAGGTGCTAGAGTTATGAACATTCCGAGCTTTAGAACTTTGCATTTATCTACATTAAACTGCATCTGCCATTTTCTGACCAGGAATTGAGTTTGTCTAAATCCTCCTGAAGTTCCGTGACATCTACGTCTGAATCGATTATCCTTGATGAAGGAATTGCAAGTGACATGAGTAAATTTGCTGATGATACAAAAATAGGCCGTATGATTCATTCTGATGAGGACACCAGTGAACTCCAGGAGGATTTGGACAAATTAATGTCTTGGTCTGAAAAGTGGCAGATGAAGTTCAATGTGGACAAGTGTAAGGTACTAGTCCCTTTGGGAATGAAAATATCCCTCGAATTTATAAACTAGGTGAAGTAGAGCTTGATCATACAGAATGTAAAAAGACTTGGGAGTCATGGTAAGCAGAAATCAAAGCAAGACAACAGTGCCAAGTGTGCGCAATAAGGCTAACAGATTACTAGATTTATTTCAAAAGTATAAGCAACAGAAGTCCAAAAGTTATTTTACAGCTCATACATCACTAGTGAACCTCATTTGGGTTATGCGCTCAGTTTTGGTCTCCTTACTACAGGATGGATATGATTCATTGAGAACATACAAAGAAGAAGCTAAAATGATTTACAGTATAAGAAATCTCCATGAAGATAGACTTAGAGCGTTGAATTCCATCTCTGGAGAGCGTAGAATGAGGGAAGATATCATCGAGGTGTACAAGTGGATGATGGGCATAAACAAGGGAGATATTAGTAAAATACTGAGGATATGGGAAACCCAAATAAGAACCAGAAATAACGGATTTAAATTGGATAAATTTTGATTTAGAAAGGACATAGGCAATCTGGTTTTGAACAGAGTTGTAGATGAGTGGAACAACTTCCCCAGTACTTGATAGAGGCTAGGACCTTGGGGTGGCTTTAAAAGAGATTGGACAAATATTGAGTGGGAGGGGCTGGGTTTGATTGGTGTCGTGATACGGGAATAAATTCTTAGGTAGTGGTGGTTTGATATGGACCTGCCTTGTATGGGCCAGTAGGCCTCTCTGTTCCTCCATTCTTATGTTCTTATGTTCTTAAATGAAGCCAGGAAATGCATAACTAATCTGTGGTTAGACTTCACAATACATTAATCTGTGGTTAGACCTTCACAATACATAACTAACCTGTGGTTAGACCTTCAAATACATAACTAACCTGTGGTTAGACCTTCACAATACATAACTAATGGGGTTTGACCTTCCAATACATAACAACCTGTGGTTAGACCTTCACAATACATAACTAACCTGTGGTTAGACCTTCAAAACATAACTAACCTGTTTAGACCTTCACAATACATAACTAACTTGTGGGTTTGACCTTCACAAACATAACTAACCTGTGGTTGACCTTCACAATACAAACTAACCTGAGGTTGACCTTCACAATACATAACTAACCTGTGGTTAGACCTTCACAATACATAACTAACCTGTAGTTAGCCTTCAAATACATAACTAACCTGTGGTTAGACCTTCACAATACATAACTAACCTGTGGTTAGACCTCCAAATACATAACTAACCTGTGGTTAGACCTTCAAATAAAAACTAACCTATGGTTAGACCTTCACAATACATAACAACCCTTTGGGTTTGACCTTCACAATACATAACTAACCTATGGTTAGACCTTCCTACATAACAACCTATGGTTAGACCTTCAAAAACATAACTAACCCGTGGTTGACCTTCAAAAACATAACTAACCTGTGGTTAGACCTTCACAATACATAATAACCTATGGTTAGACCTTCCTACATAACTAACCTGTGGTTAGACCTTCACAATACATAACTAACCTGTGGTTAGACCTTCACAAACATAACTAACCTGTGGTTAGACCTTCACAATACATAACTAACCTGTGGTTAGACCTTCACAATACATAACTAACCTGTGGATGGGCCTTCACAATACATAACTAACCTGTGGTTAGACCTTCATAATACACTTAACCTGTGGTTAGACCTTCACAATACATAACTAACCTATGGTTAGACCTTCATACATAACTAACCTGTGGTTAGACCTTCACAATACATAACTAACCTGTGGTTAGAGTTTCACAATACATAACTAACCTGTGGTTAGACCTTCACAATACATAACTAACCTGTGGTTAGACTTACAATACAACCTGTGGTTAGACCTTCACAATACATAACTAACCTGTGGTTAGACCTTCACAATACATAACTAACCTATGGTTAAACCTTCACAATACATAACTAACCGGTAGTTAGACCTTCACAATACATAACTAACCTGTGGTAAGACCTTCACAATACATAACTAACCTTGGTTAGACCTTCACAATATATAACTAAATTATGGTTAGACCTTCACAATACATAACTAACCTGTAGTTAGACCTTCACAATACATAACTAACCTGTTGTTAGACCTTCACAATACATAAATAACCTGTGGTTAGACCTTCACAATACATAACTAACCTATGGTTAGACCTTCATAATACATAACTAACCTGTGGCTAGACCTTTACAGCATGCATAACTAACCTATGGTTAGACTTTCACAATGCATAAGTAACCGGTGGTTAGACCTTCACAATGCATAAGTAACCGGTGGTTAGACCTTCACAATGCATAAGTAACCGGTGGTTAGACCTTCACAATACAAAACTAACTTGTTAGATCTTCACAATACATAACTAACTTGTGGTTAGACTTTCACAATACATACCTAACCTGTGGTTAGACCTTTACAATTTATTCCCGCGTAACATAAGATTTTATTTTAGTAAGCCATATATAGTTTCAGAGATATTCATTAGTATTCTAAATACATAATCCTTGCAGTCGCTGTTTAATCGTTATTAACACTTTCACCTTTAATAAACTACCAAACTAACTGTTTACTAAAACGCTATAAAGGTGTAAATTCAGCGTCGCCAGCTACTGCCTGGCACCCATGACAACATGGGATAATCTCCTCGTTTAGGCACTGAAATCGAAGGCAGATATGCGTGCCCGTGGAATAATTTATTTATATTTCTTCGTATTGAATCATTAACCTGATTAAAGCCTAGTTTTTTATTATGATCCTGTATCATAAATGCAGAGATGGGATATTTTAATACGTAATTCAAATAATGCATTTTTTTAATATCCGAATATTAAAAATATCAGAAAACAGAATGGAAAAGGCTGAGGGACTGATTACCTTAAACTTCTCTGTTCTTCACGATTCTTCTTTGTATGGACTGATGAAGCCACTGTGTGGCGAAACGTTTCCTCAATAAAGATACCCAAGTGTTGCATATGTGACTAATTTATCAACTTGTCGCTTCTCTGAACCATTCATCTACAGGAGTTTGAGGTAATTAGTCCCTCAGCCATGAGGGCTGATTACCTCAAACTCCTCTTCCTCTTATCCCTTCTGCTTTGTATTGGACTGATGAAGCCACTGTGTGGCGTGTGAATTTCATCTGAGCTGCCTCCTGGAGTGATTTCTGCTAAAACATTATTTGCTATACTCCTCCATGTTAGGTGTCTCAAGTTGAAATCCTCCAGTAGCAAGATCTTTGCGGCTGGAGTTGGGAGACTTTCAGACTGTGGTCAATTTTTAAAAGCTGTTTTTGGAATTGCTGGGAAGTTGCATCCGGAGGCTTGTATACAACCACAACAACAAGGTTCAGGTTTTCGATCTTTACTTCCAAAACTTCAACTACATAATTTGAGGTGTTTAGTAATTCTGAGCAAATGAATGACTCTGTGACATACAAGCCGACCCCCTTTGTTGCTTGTTTAATCTGTTACATCTAAATAGGGTATAACCTGGGATATTTCGTTGTCAATATGATCCTTTATGTGGGTCTCTGTATAAGCCGCAAACATTGCATTTGACTCCCTGAACAGTTCCTTGATGTAAGGTATTTTGTTGTATGTAGATGTCTTTAGACCCTGTATGTTTGCAAAGATAAATGTCGTTATATTGATGGAATTTAGGGAGGCTTTGCTTGCTGGCATTAATATCTGTTGTTCTGGAGTGGAGGCCAATGACCATGACTCTGGTCCAGAAATGTTTCAGTTGGTGAAAGATTTCTGTCATTTCTTGCCAGTCTTTTTCCTTCCTGGCTCTAAAACCTCCTCTGGAGAAGTTATGGCTCTCCTCTTTGTTTCCCATAGTCTGGCTTGTCTGTGTCTTCTTGTCCCCTTTAGATGATGTGCCTGGCAGTATACGTTGTAACATTTTCTTTCATGGATTGACGAGTGACACATTTCTGGGTGAAATAAGTTACAGGAAGGAAGCTGCACTCTCCTGTTGTCATGTGGGTGCGGCATTTTGGGATGGTCAAGGTGCATGTCCCACCTGTTTTACCAGATATACCATGCCTGAAGATACCCAAGGCATAGAATTTCCATAGATTAGAATTTTGTTTGCTAGGATTTGTTGTGGCTGCGATCACTGCTGGTTCATTTTTTTGTTTCCTCTACCTACCACCCCTGTATGGACATCATTGCTTCCACCAGGTTTTACTGGCAATGTGTCAACACTATTCCCTGAGGTATCTCCAGCAGTATCACTATTTTGTACCTCTGTAAATTGAATAACGTTGTCTTTACCTGTTTCATCACCAGGTCCACTATCTCCATTTGGTGCGTTGTCCTCCAGAACACTAGCACCTCTGGAACACTGTCTTCCAAGACAGTGTTCCAGAGGGTTGTTCATGTTCACCCATCAGTAAAATGGGTAGCTGGGTGTTAGTGGACAGGTGTGGGTCGCATCCTGGGATAAAACTGACCTAATTTGCCCAAAATGCTTTCCATAACAAGCAGCTTTCTATATAGTAGTATGTCATTGATGTCAGCTATCGTCTGTATACCTTGTACATGTACTTGTAGAAAAGAAAGGAGTGCTCTTCTAGAGGAACCTCGGTGATACAGTTTTCTCTAGTGTCAGTGGACCGGAGAAAACGTAAAATTATAATCCTATGTGTACACTGCCATACACTGTGTTTACACTGTGCCTCCCAACACTCCTCAGAATGTCAGTTTTTACTCAATTCTGCGTCTGTTTTATGTTTGTATGTTATTTATCGTGTGTGTAATATCATTTTGAAAGACATGTGATAATTAGGTAGGTTTGTCAAATTGTCAGGAAACAGGACAAGTGTTTTCCTACGCTGGTCTTACTTAAATGATTAATGAGTAAGTTTGTACAGGTACAAGTACACATACAGTTACATAAATTGTCATACATAGCAGAATATGTGTAGATTACCTAAGATAACCCAAAAAAGTCAAAGTGACTTATTTCCGTTAAGTCCTTGACTTATTTCCCACCACTGGAGCTTTTGGTCATCTGACCGAGGACTTCAGCTGGCTTATCATTTACCAGTCCACCTCTTTAAAAAATATGATTATAATTATAACCATTAGAAATATCACTACTGAGACTCCTTCCATACCCCCGCCTCTCCTTGTCTGCCATTGATTCTCCCACTTTGTACCAATGATAAATATTGATTTTAATATATTAGAGGAAACAATACTAAAGAAAAAAAAAATAATTAGTAGTTAGACTGTTGGGTTTAGTCCTGACTCTTTCTCTTCTACTTCAGACCTTCCTCTCACCGGCTATTCTTCGTCTGTCCCCACTTCCCCCTCGCCCCTAGTGGGTCCTTACCTGAGAGTCTGAACTAACTAACTAAAATAAAAAAAAACGCTAAAAATTCAGTTGGTATACGGAGGTACACTTATTGCGGCGTTTTCACAAGAAATGTTGTAGTGATTATAATTCGTTGTAGAAACATCGTACGAACATGTTGAAGTATTTTTATGTAAGCTTAACTTATCTTTCCATTTTTTTTAGATATTGTTTTTAGCTGCCCGCCTGCAGGCCGGTTATCTAGAGTGCACACTTAAGGCTTAAACAAGACTCATAAATACTGTGTGTGTTTTTCATACCCAGAGGTGACCTTTGTATCACAGAAGCGCCGTATAACTGCTATGGTTAGAAAGGCATTTCACCTATATTTTGGATGCAAGATTGGTGACCAGGATAAGAACTGGGCTCCACACATATGCTGCAACAATTGTGCTACTAACCTTCACCAATGGTTTAACAGGAAGTGGAAAGGAATGCCTTTTGCTGTGCCAGTGACATGGCGGGAGCCAACAGTCCATACCAACAATTGCTATTTGTGCATGGTACCTCCAGTACAAAAGGGCTTGTCAAAGAAAAAAAAGGGGTCCATTGAATATCCAAACAATCCATCAGCTATTCGCCCAGTTCCACATGGAGAAAGTCTACCTGTTCCTGATGCACCAACTTGGGTATCCTTCGAGTCCTTTGATATACATTTGAAGAGTTTCGAGAGTATCTAATCTCTGAGCCCGGCCATGGGCCAGGCTCGTCTGGTGCTTGCCTGGTCAACCAGGCTGTTGCTGCTGGAGGCCCGCTGCCCCACATATCCATCACAGCCTGGTTGATCTGGCACCTGGTGAAGATATTTGTCCAGTTTCTTCTTGAAGGCTTCTACACTGGTTCCAGCCGTGTTTCGGATATCTTCTGGTAAGATGTTGAATAGTCTGGGACCCCGGATGTTAATACAGTGCTCCCGTATTGTCCCCACCGCACCCCTGCTCCTCACTGGGTTTATTTTACACTTTCTCCCATATCTCTCACTCCAGTATGTTGTTATGGCAGTGTGCAGATTTGGGACCAGGCCCTCAAGTACTTTCCATGTATATATTATCATGTATCTCTCTCTCCTCCGCTCCAATGAGTACATGTTCAAGACTTGAAGGCGTTCCCAATAATTTAGATGTTCAATGGCTCAATGTGAGCCGTAAACGATCTCTGGATTTGTTCCAGCTCTGCTATTTCTCCTGCCCTGAACGGGGCCGTCAGCACTGAGCAGTATTCTAAGTGAGGGAGCACTAGCGATTTGAATAGTGTCACCATCGGCATTATTTCCCTTGTTTTGAAAGTTCTCAATACCCACCCCGTCATCTTCCTGGCTGTTGTGATCTTTGTCTTGTTATGGTCTTTAAACGACAGATCAGCAGACATAATTATTCCCAAGTCCTTTACGTGTTCCTTTCGTTCTATGTGGTGACCCTCTTGCGTTTTGTATATAGTGTTCCTTTTGAGTTCATTTTTTCCATACCTAAGCAGCCGAAACTTATCACCATTGAACGTCATGTTTTTCTCCACTGCCCATTGGAAGACCCTGCTTATGTCCTGTAATTTTTCAGTGTCCTCTACCGTAGTGACTTTCATGCTTATTTTAGTGTCATCTGCAAATGATACAAAAGTGTGTTGGGTGTTTTTATCTATGTCTGCTATGAGGATGAGAAACAGCAGAGGCGCCAGGACAGTGCCTTGGGGCACTGAGCTTTTGACCTCGCTGATGCTGGATCTTGCCCTGTTCACTACTACTTTTTGTGTTCTGTGTGTTAGGAACTCAAAAATCCATCTGCCTACCTTCCCCGTAATGCCTATGGCCCTCATTTTGTGCGCTATCACTCCATGATCGCATTTGTCAAACGCCTTTGCAAAATCTGTGTAAATCCCATCTGCGTTTTGGTCGTCCTCCAATGCCTCCGTAATTCTGTCATAATGGTTCAGCAGCTGTGACAGGCATGATCGTCCCGCTCTAAAGCCATGCTAGTTCGGGTTATGTTGGTTGTGCTGGTCCATGAACTTCGTAATCTGCCGTCTCATCACTCTTTCAAAGATTTTTATGATGTGAGAAGTGAGGGCTACTGGTCTGTAATTTTTAGCTAGTGCTCTACTACCTCCCTTATGCAAAGGAGCTATGTCTGCACTCTTTAAGGCCTCTGGAATTTCACCTAGATCTAAGCTCTTTCTCCACAGAATACTAAGGGCTCTTGCTAATGGTACTTTGCACTGCTTTATAAATAAAGCATTCCATGAATCTGGTCCAGGTGCTGAGTGAGTGGGCATGTTGGCCATTTCTTTTTCGAAATCTATGGGATTTGTACTAATGTCGGTTAGGTGGTCTGCGCAGCCTTCTGCTGGAGTGAAAAATATTTCTGCATTTTCTACCTTGCTGTCATTTAGTGGGTTGCTGAACACCGACTCATACTGTTCTTTTAGGATTTCACTCATTTCCTGTTCATCGTCCGTATACGAATCTCCTCTCAATAATGGTCCAATTCTACAGGTAGTTCTTAGATTGGATTTTGCATAGGAGTAGAAATATTTTGGGTTTCTTGCAATATCCTGTATGGCTCTTTGTTCCCTTTGTACTTCTTCTGTCAGGTATGACATCTTAAGTTTGTGCTCTAATTCCGTGATCTCTCGGTTAAGGCTATCTCTCCTCTGTTGCAACATAACTGTGTTTTTCAGCAATTCAGTAACCCGTTTTCTTCTCCTGTACCATCTCCTACGCTCTCTCTCTATATCTGATCTTCTTCTGGGTTTCCTCAATGGTACGTGCTTCATACATACCTTGTATGCTTCTGTATTCAGCTTCTCTAGGCACTGTTGGGGATTTAGGGTGCTCATGTCTGATTCCCATGATATGTCTGATAGCTCTTGGTTTATTTTTTCCCAGTCAATTCTATGATTGTTAAAATTAAACTTACTGAACATCCCGTCTCTAACATTAATGCCGCAGTTCCCTAACCCTGAGTTAATACTAGTTTGAACTTCTATGATGTTATGATCAGAGTATATTGTTTTTGTAACTGTTATGTTTCTGATTAATTACTCGTTGTTTGTGAATATCAAATCCAGGGTAATTTCATTTCTAGTGGGATCAATTATCTGTTGGTTTAGTGAGTACTTTTCACAAAGCCTCATTAGTTCCCTGGTATGTGCCTGTTGAGCCAGGGTGCTTCCAGGAGTTATTTCTGGTATAACATTATGGTGCCTCATCTTCCATTTTACATGAGGGAGATTAAAATCTCCAAGGATTAAAATGTTTGGGGTGGGATTTTCTAGCCTATCCAGATAGCTATCTATCTTCTTTAACTGCTCTGAGAATTCCTCCGCAGTTGCTGATGGTGGTTTGTATACTAGGATAATTACTAGATTCTTATTTTCCACTTTAATGCCGAAGATTTCTACTATATCATTCGTAGCGTTTAACACTTCTGTGCAACAGAGAGTATCTTTTATATAGAGTCCTACTCCTCCCTGTGACCTATTAATTCTATCACATCTATACATGTTATAGTTTTCTATCTGAATCTCTCCGTCCAAAACATCCCTTGTATGTGTTTCTGTAAATGCTCTAAACATGGCATTTGCTTCTGATAGGAGTCCACTAACACAACTAACTTTGTCATTTTTATTTGATTTCAGACCCTGAATATTTGCAAATATGAAGCAGGAGTTACCATTTGGGATGTTTGGTCTTTGTGTTTGGTTAGTACCACTGGTACTAACCAAATGATGAAGAAAGTGGTGAGGAGGAAGAAGAGAAGGATGACAGTGCTGGATTACACAGTGACCGACACTTTGATGAAGCACACTCCTCTAGGACACATCTCATAACAAGAGGGGAACTCCATGACCTTGTCAGGGATCTGCAACTACCCAAAAATAAGGCAGAGCTGCTAGGCTCTCGTCTTCAACAGTGGAATCTCGTAGCAGCTGATGTGAAGATTTCAAAATTTCGTGACCGTCAGCAGCAGTTCAACTATTTCTTCGTAATGGAAGGTGATTTAGTGGCTGCAACAATATTAATGGTGTGATGGAAGCACTTGGCATCGACTACGATCCCAGTCACTGGAAGCTGTTCATAGATTCATCAAAAACGAGTCTGAAAGTTGTCTTGTTGCATCACGACAATAGTAAACCATCAGTTGCTGTGGGCTATGCAACACATATGAAAGAAACTTGTGAGAATATAAAGCATATGTTGCAATGCATCAAATATGATGAACATCAATGGCAGCTCTGTGGTGACTTAAAGGTTGTTGCTCTTGTGATGGGCTTGCAGGGCGGGTAAACCAAGTACTGCTGCTTTCTATGTGAATGGCCGTGCAACAGGTTGCCACTACATCAGGAGAGACTGGCCACCTCGTCAATCATTGGAGCCTGGGATGAACAATGTTCAGCATCCACCTCACCGTGAGAAGCGAGAACTTTTGCTACCAGGCCACGGGGCACCGTAATAGGATAAAACGAAGATTATTATTGGCTTTTCTCAAGAGTTCGTAGGATATTTTCTCGCCCATATCCGTCGAATGTGATTACGTCAGTAAAGTCTTTCTTAAACTAAGCTATCCACAACACTTCACCTACTGAAGGAGAAGAGCTGAGAAAAACTCCCCAATGCCAGCCAAGAATCCAACCCCAGCATATATATATAGTTCTACCAATCAACAACACAATAAACTATCCACATCCTTAGCTAAAAACCATTATCAGGATTACTCACATACCCTCCAGCACCATAAAGGACTTGGTTAAAAACAAATCCATAACCAAAAACGCCACTTACGGCGTCTACTTGATACCATGTGGGGATGGTTATAATTTTTACGTAGGTGAAACCTACATGAAAAAAAACACGAGGATTATCGAGTACAGAAGAGTCTGCCAGAGATATGACATGAACAATGCTTCCACTATTCATTGCAACAAGGAAAACCATCTGATTCATTTTCCCAGTGCCAAGATAGTTATCAAAGAAGAGGCAGAAGAAGTAAGCAGTGCTTGAAATCAGTTCTGATTGCTACGAATAACACAATTACACGAAGGTCAAGTTCTTTCTTAATTTCGCAGACACTGACCAAACTTATCTTCCACACTTATCCGCTATTACATAGAGGGACGGTGGGGGGGTAGTACAGTCGAAATACTGGCCTAACCCAAAGTTTGAACATCGAACCTTCTATATACTGTTCTGTGTATGTCAATGTGTGAGTACATGTATATGTATGTACACATGAATTTGTCTATATGCAGGAATGTATTTATGTACATAAATATTTGTATGCAGTGAATACTCGATACAAAGAACCCTTATAAAACGGATATTTGATAAAAAGGACTAAAAATGTGGCCGGACAAAGGCTCAATATATACCATTAATGGTATGTCCGATGAAAATATCTGTATTATCGAACGGCTGTCCGGTCTTGTCGTACGCCAAACAAATGAACCAACTCTGCTTATTTACCAGTTTGTACGATGCAGGCTTCGTCCAATACCTGTCTGTTTTCTTTGTGGTGGTAGAGACAAACCTCTCGTGTCCAGCTGGAAATTATGTTACCTGAGACAAAATAACTGTTTACATGAAGCGAAGGCAGGGCAAGGCAGGGCAAGGAGGGCAAGGTAGGGCAAGGCAGGGCAAGGTAGGGCAAGGCAGGGCAAGGCAGGGCAAGGTAGGGCAGGTATGGCAAGGAAAAGAAAACAAGCAGGCAGACAGCCAGCCAGTTAGCTAGCCAGTGAGTTAGCGAGCTAGCTCGTCAGGAAGCCAGCAAACCTGTCAGGAAGCCAGCAAACCTGTCAGGAAGCCAGCCAGCCAGCAAGCCGATCAGGAAGCCAGCCAGCCAGCAAGCCTGTCAGGAAGCCAGCCAGCCAGCAAGCCTGTCAGGAAGCCAGCCAGCCAGCAAGCCGTTCAGGAAGCCAGCCAGCCAGCAAGCCTGTCAGGAAGCCAGCCAGCCAGCAAGCCTGTCAGGAAGCCAGCCAGCCAGCAAGCCTGTCAGGAAGCCAGCCAGCCAGCAAGCCTTTCAGGAAGCCAGCCAGCCAGCAAGCCTGTCAGGAAGCCAGCCAGCCAGCAAGCCTGTCAGGAAGCCAGCCAGCCAGCAAGCCTGTCAGGAAGCCAGCCAGCCAGCAAGCCTGTCAGGAAGCCAGCCAGCCAGCAAGCCTGTCAGGAAGCCAGTCAGCCAGCAAGCCTGTCAGGAAGCCAGCCAGCCAGCAAGCCTGTCAGGAAGCCAGCCAGCCAGCAAGCCTGTCAGGAAGCCAGCCAGCCAGCAAGCCTGTCAGGAAGCCAGCCAGCCAGCAAGCCTGTCAGGAAGCCAGCCAGCCAGCAAGCCTGTCAGGAAGCCAGCCAGCCAGCAAGCCTGTCAGGAAGCCAGTCAGCCAGCAAGCCTGTCAGGAAGCCAGTCAGCCAGCAAGCCTGTCAGGAAGCCAGCCAGCCAGCAAGCCTGTCAGGAAGCCAGCCAGCCAGCAAGCCTGTCAGGAAGCCAGCCAGCCAGCAAGCCTGTCAGGAAGCCAGCCAGCCAGCAAGCCTGTCAGGAAGCCAGCCAGCCAGCAAGCCTGTCAGGAAGCCAGCCAGCCAGCAAGCCTGTCAGGAAGCCAGCCAGCCAGCAAGCCTGTCAGGAAGCCAGCCAGCCAGCAAGCCTGTCAGGAAGCCAGCCAGCCAGCAAGCCTGTCAGGAAGCCAGCCAGCCAGCAAGCCTGTCAGGAAGCCAGCCAGCCAGCAAGCCTGTCAGGAAGCCAGCCAGCCAGCAAGCCTGTCAGGAAGCCAGCCAGCCAGCAAGCCTGTCAGGAAGCCAGCCAGCCAGCAAGCCTGTCAGGAAGCCAGCCAGCCAGCAAGCCTGTCAGGAAGCCAGCCAGCCAGCAAGCCTGTCAGGAAGCCAGCCAGCCAGCAAGCCTGTCAGGAAGCCAGCCAGCCAGCAAGCCTGTCAGGAAGCCAGCAAGCTTGATAAAAAAATGTAGAACTGATATTTACATTATTGTCGTCTCAAGTCTCCCGGGTTTAATACACGTACTGTAAAGTCTATCTCAGTTGTCTGTCACCTGCGTCTACAATATTTATGGTAAGCCTCCCTCCCTCTCTCGTCCACCCACCCCCACCCTCTCAGGCCCACCCATCCCCACCCTCTCAGGTTCACTCACCCCTCCTCAGGTCCACCCATCCCCACCCTCTCAGGCCCACCCATCCCCACCCTCTCAGGTTCACTCACCCCTCCCTCTCAGGCCCACCCACCCCTCCCTCTCAGGCCCACCCACCCCTCCCTCTAAGGTCCACCCACCCCTCCCTCCCAGGTCCACCAACCCCTGCTCAGGTCCACCCACCCTCCTTCTCAGGTCCACCCACTCCCTCCCTCTCAGGACCACCACTTCTTTCCTCTCAGGTCCACCCACCCCACCCTCTCAGATCCAACCACCCCCTCCCTCTCAGGTCCACCTACCCTTCCCTCTCAGGTCCACCTACCCCTCCTTCTCAGGTCCACCGACTCCCTCCCTCTCAGGACCACCCACTTCTTTCCTCTCAGGTCCACCCACCCCACCCTCTCAGGTCCACCCACCCCTCCTTCTCAGGTCCACCTACCCCTCCCTCTCATGTCCACCCACCACCTCTCTCTCATGTCCACCCACCCTTTCCTCTCAGGTCCACCCACCCCTGCTTAGGTCCACCCACCCCTCCTCAGGTCCACCCACCCCTCCCTCTCAGGACCACCCACTCCTTTCCTCTCAGGTCCCCCACCCTCTCAGGTCCACCCACCCCTCCCTCTCATGTCCACCCACCCCTCCCTCTCAGGCCCACCCACCCCTCCCTCTCAGGTCCACCCACCCCTCCCTCTCAGGTCCACCCACCCCTGATCAGGTCCACCCACCCCTCCTCAGGTCCACCCACTCCCTCCCTCTCAGGACCACCCACTTCTTTCCTCTCAGGTACACCCACCCCACCTCTAAGGTCCACCCACCCCCTCCCTCTCAGGTCCACCTACCCCTCCCTCTCAGGTCCACCCACCCCCTCCCTCTCAGGTCTACCCACCCCTTTCCTCTCAGGTCCACCCACCCCTGCTTAGGTCCACCCACCCCTCCTCAGGTCCACCCACCCCTTCCCTCTCAGGACCACCCACTCCTTTCTTCTCAGGTCCCCCACCCTCTCAGGTCCACCCACCCCTCCCTCTCAGGTCCACCCACCCCTACTCAAGTCCACCCACTCCTCGCTCTCAGGACCACCAATCCCTCCCTCACAGGCCTACCCACACTACCAACTCACTTCCACCCATCCCTTCCCTACTCCCCACCCCTCCCCATACTATCACCCACCCCTCCCCCTACTCACAATCACCCACCCTCCCTATTCACTATCACCCGTCCCCTACTCACTATAACCTACCCTCCCCCTAGTCACTATCACCCACCCATCCCTATTCACTATCACCAACCCTCCCCCTACTCACTATCACCCACCCCTCTCCCCTACTCACTATTGCCCACCCCTCCCCCTACTTCCACCCACCCTTCCCTCCTACTTTCTTTTATCTTAGTGGCTTCCAACCACCCCCCCACCATCACTCCACTTAAGATAGGCAAGCAGGCAGACTTTCAATATTTCCATTTAGAGAGGGAGGGAGAGAGGAAGAAAGGAGGGAGGAGAGAGATGGAGGAAGAGGGAGGGGAAAGGGAAAAAGAGAGAGACAGAGAGAGAGAGAGAGAAAGAGAGAGAGAGAGAGAGAGAGAGAGAAATGGGGGAGGGAAGAAATAGGGGGAGAAGAGATGGGGAGAGAGAGAGAGAGAGAGAGAGAGAGAGAGATATCAAAATATGCTTGCAATAATTTTTTGTTTGCCTCTCCGGCTGTGTCGTCAATACAGCGCAGTAAATATGTTTTATTGGACGTTTGTCCATGTCCAGTAGTCGATAGATTAAGTGGATCAGGTCCGCTTAATTTAATGTTCAGTATGACGGAGTTTTCGTTAAATCGGGTACCCCTCCCCCCCTTTCAACCCAATAATTCCATTTTTTTTAGACTTTTAATGTATCCTACTTATAATATAATATACATGTTTGTATTTATGAGTGTACGTATTTATGTGTGGATGTTAAGGTATATGTGTGTGCGAGTGCCGTCTGGCACTCAGGGCTACACAATAAGGAATCAATCATTGTCTTGCCAGAAGAGCGTCGACATCACAGTTCAGACAACCCTTCAAACTGCAACATTCTCACCCCTCCAGAGTATAACAACTGTACCTACCACTGCAACATTCTCACCCCTCCAGAGTATAACAACTGTACCTACCACTGCAACATTCTCATCCCTCCAGAGTATAACAACTGTACTTTCCACTGCAACATTCTCACCCCTCCAGAGTATAACAACTGTACCTACCACTGCAACATTCTCACTCCTCCAGAGTATAACAACTGTACCTACCACTGCAACATCTCACCCCTCCAGAGTATAACTGTACCTACCACTGCAACATTCTCACCCCTCCAGAGTATAACTGTACGTACCACTGCAACATTCTAACCCCTCCAGAGTATAACTGTACCTACCACTTCCAAGACTCACTTTCGGTTAACCATTTTCCCTGAATCGCTTCATTAATGTTACCTTGTTCACAGTGCAACGGCGCGTTTAAATCATAAAAATTAATCTCCTCCATCCTTATATGCTCACACAAGCCTATTACTTGTTCAAATCCCTTATACTCAAAACCCCTTTTACCCTCCCTCCAACCTTTCCCAGGACGATTCCTTTCCCTCCTTCCCTTCACCCTAAATTTATATACCATACTAGTCACCCTAGTTTTTCCACTCTCTTTAAATGTCAAATCCACCTGAACAACCCCTCCCAAGCCCTTTAATTAATACTTTTCGTAACTAAACACCTAATCCACACACATTACTCTCACACACGATAACTCTACTGCCTTCAGCCTCCTTCTCACTTCAACTTTCAAAAACCTTGTGTGTGTGTATGTGTACTCACCTAGTTGTGGTTGAAGGAGTCGAGTCACACCTCCTGGCCCTGCCTCTTCACTGGTCGCTACTAGGTCACTTTTCCTGCGCGCGTGTGCGTGTGCGTACTCACCTAATTGTACTCACCTAATTGTGGTTGCAGGGGTCGAGACTCAGCTCCTGGCCCCGCATCTTCGCTGTCCGCTACTGGGTCTCTGCTCTCCCTGCTCCATGAGCTTTATCATACCTCGTCTTAAAACTGTGTATGGTTCCTGCCTCCACTATATCTTTCTCTAGACTATTCCACTTCCTGACTACTCTGTGGCTGACTGAAGAAATGCTTCCTAACATCCCTTTGACTAATCTGAGTCTTCAGCTTCTAGTTGTGTCCCCTTGTTTCTGTGTTCCCTCTCTGGAACATCCTGTCACTGTCTACCTTGTCGATTCCCCGCAGTATTTTGTATGTCGTTATCATGTCTCCTCTGACCCTTCTTTCCTCCAGTGTTGTTAGTCCTATTTCCCTCAACCTTTCTTCATAGGACAGACCCCTGAGTTGTGGAACTAACCTTGTCGCAAACCTTTGCGCTTTCTCTAGTTTCTTTACGTGCTTGACCAGGTGTGGGTTCCAGACTGGTGCTGCATATTCTAGTATGGGCCTGACGTACACGGTGTACAGTGTCTTGAACGATTTCTTGTTAAGGTAACGGAACGCTAATCTTAGGTTTGCCAGTCGCCCATATGCTGCCGCAGTTATCTGGTTGATGTGTGCCTCCGGAGACGTGCTTGGCGTTATACTCACCCCAAGGTCTTTCTCCTTTGCCGAGGTTTGTAGCCTTTGTCCGCCTAGCCTGTACTCTGTCAGCGGTCTTCTTTGCCCTTCTCCGATCTTCATGACTTTGCATTTGGTGGGATTGAATTCGAGAAGCCAGTTGCTAGACCAGATGTCAAGCTTGTCCAGGTCTGTTTGAAGTCCTGCTTGGTCCTCTTCCGATGTGATTCTCCTCATTAATTTCACATCATCTGCGAACCGAGACACTTCTGAGTCTATCACATCCGTCATGTCGTTTACATATACCAAGAATAACACTGGTCCTAGGACTGACCCCTGCGGTACGCCGCTCGTCACAGGCGTGTGTGTGTGTGTACTCACCTAGTTGTACTCACCTAGTTGTGGTTGCAGGGATCGATTCATAGCTCCTGGCCCCGCCTCTTCACTGGCCGCTACTGGGTCACTCTCCCTGCGCCATGAGCTTTATCATACCTCTTCTTAAAGCTATGTATGGAGCCTGCCTCCACTACGTCACTTCCTAAACTATTCCACTTCCCGACCACTCTGTGACTGAAGAAATACTTCCTAACATCTCTGTGATTCATCTGAGTCTTCAACTTCCAACTGTGTCCCCTTGTTGCTGTGTCCCATCTCTGGAACATTCTGTCTCTGTCCACTTTGTCAATTCCTCTCAGTATCTTATATGTTGTTATCATGTCCCCCCTATCTCTCCTGTCCTCCAGTGTCGTCAGGTCGATTTCCCTTAACCTCTCCTCGTAGGACATACCCCTTAGCTCCGGGACTAGTCTTGTTGCAAACCTTTACACTTTCTCGAGCTTCTTCACGTGCTTGGCTAGGTGTGGGTTCCAAACTGGTGTGCTGCATACTCCAGTATGGGCCTAACGTACACAGTGTACAGGGTCCTGAACTATCCTTTATTAAGATGTCGGAATGCTGTTCTTAGGTTTGCTAGGCGCCCATATGCTGCAGCAGTTATTTGGTTGATGTGCGCCTCAGGAGATGTACCTGGTGTTATACTCACCCCAGGGTCTTTTTCCTTGATTGAGGTTTGCAGTCTCTGGCCCCCTAGGCTGTACTCCGTCTGCGGTCTTCTTTGCCCTTCCCAATCTTCATGACTTTGCACTTGGTGGGGTTGAACTCCAGGAGCCAATTGCTGGACCAGGCTTGCAGCCTGTGTGTGTGTGTGTGTGTGTGTACTCACCTAGTTGTAGTTGAAGGGGTCGAGTTACACCTCCTGGCCCCACCGCTTCACTGGTCGCTACTAGGTCACTTTTCCTGCGTGTGTGTATGTGTGTGTGCACTCACCTATTTGTGGTTGCAGGGGTCAAGTCATAGCTCCTGGCCCGGCCTCTTCACTGACCGCTACTAGGTCCTCTGTCTCCCTGCTCCATGAGATTTATCAAACCTCGTCTTAAAGCTATGTATGGCTCCTGCCTCCACTACGTCATTTTCTAGGCTATTCCACTTCCTGACAACTCTATGACTGAAGAAATACTTTCTAACATCCCTTTGACTCATCTGAATCTTCAACTTCCAATTGTAACCCCTTGATTCTGTGTCCCATCTCTGGAACATCCTGTCTCTGTCCACCTTATCTATTCCTCGCAGTATTTTGTATGTAGTTATCATGTCTCCCCTAACCCTCCTATCCTACAGTGTCGTCAGGCCGATTTCCCTTAATGCCATGGCATGATAGTGGCTCTCTTTGCACTGCAACTATTTATTGTAATTATATAATCTCAATGTAAACTGCAACGCATTATTGTAATTATATAATCTCAATGTAAACTTGCAAAGAAATAAAAATTTAAATTTTAGGACATTCCCCTTAGCTCTTTAGCTAGCCTTGTTGCAAACCTTTTCACTTTCTCTAATTTCTTGATGTGCTTAACCAGGTGTGGATTCCAAACTGGTGCTGCATACTCCAGTATGGGCCTGACGTACACGTCTTGAACGATTCCTTACTGAGGTATCGGAACACTTTTCTCATGTGTGTGTGTGTGTGTGTGTGTGTGTGTGTGTGTGTGTGTGTGTGTGGTGGGGGGCAGATGTAAATACGCCTAAATTATAATTTTATTTAGCAAAATTGGATACATCTCCAATGTTCTCGTACTCTATTGTGTGTGATAGTTATGTCATGCCAAATAGGTAAAACTGGTCAATTAGCAAGAACTCATTTAAAATTAAGACCTCTCTAAAATTTTCTCTTATACGTTTTAAGATAGATTTTTTTTATTTATATTAATGTAAAAATTAATACTTTTGTACCAAAAGAATCCTAGAAAACTTACCTAACCTTATTATAACAAGTGCAATTTAATTTAGTGTAATCCAACTAAATATATTTTAGATAAGTTTACAATAATTTAATAATAAACACACACAATGAAATATATTTTTTTATGTTCAGAATGATTTTTGGGAAATTATTGAATAAACAAATTTTTGCTTACCTTATTCGGCAAGAAGAGAGTTGCTATTTAGCCCAAAATAGCAAGTTTTACCTATTCGTCATGACAGTTACAAAGTGAGAATTAAAGCTAATGGTGTTTTTGGAAAATTGCGGAATACCGGCGGAGAGTAAACACCGTCTGTTTAGAATTGTTAAAAGGTGCGGTATATCCAAGCAATGCTGAAGTCATTCTACCTCTCATCATTAGAGATACTTACGGGATCCCTAGCGAGGATTTGTACGGGATATCCCTGGATGTCACCGCAATAATCTTCGTGAAATTTGTGTCGCCTGATACTTACGAAAAGGTTGTGGATACGTCATCAACGCTAGCCTCGAGGTGCTCCTACGTGACGTATCAGCCCATTATTCATGGGTTCGCCTTCGTAATATCCCATTCAAAGTGGACGAAGTGGATGTACGAAGGGTGTTTGGATGCTATGGAACTATACATGCTGTCAACGTGGGGTGATGGTCCCAAGGAATTTATGCTGGTATGTTGGAGAGGTCATTATTCCTGAAAATAACTTTGAGGCATCCAATACCCTTGTATGTGATGTTGGAGACGTTCAGGACGCAAATTTACGTCACCTACCCAGGGAAGGTACGGACGTGCCATCTGTGTGGTGGCCCTGGATATATGGCCACGACATGCAAGCGATGAAGGGAGCGGCAGCGGACAGAACAAGCTGAAGCAGCATCTAGTGTCATGATGGAAGAGTGTGTGCAATCCCCGAAGGATGCGATATTGGTGGTGGATAACGTTCTGCAAGTTCTGCCTGAAAATGGGAAGTGGAGTGAAGCGGTGGAGGCCGTGGAGGAGATCGTCTCGACGTTGCCACCGGCGTCAAGTTGGTGTCGAGGGTGTGTCACCTCTGGTAGAAGAGGTGGTGAGCCTGCCATTAGAGTTGCCCAGTTTCGATGACATCCAGAGGCTCCTCGATAGCCCCTCGCCGGTGGATTTACTGACTAAGACAGTGACTTCGCCTGTGGTGGAGAATGTGCTTGAGTGTAGTGTGGGTGCAGAAGGAAGTCATGTGCCTCATAAGTCAGTGGTAGAGGCGGACGTAGAGGTGCACAGGGAAGATGGTGATGGGGACATGGATTATGAGGGGGCTTCCCGTAAGAGGCCCAGTGCACCCATGGAGGACCCTGGGACAAAGGTCATGCAAAATGGCTTGGGCCATTTTGCATGGGCCATTTAGGAGCACTAGTGGAAAGTCCAGGTCAGGTTTGACAGTGATAGGGAAACGAAATGGTAAAACCCAGCCGTTGTCTTCAAGTGCGTTACAATAAATGTTAACGGCCTCCGTACAGAGGTCAAGAGGCGATGGGTGGAGGTCTCACTACAACGTTTGGATGTTGATGTGTTCTTTATACAAGAGCACAATCATAGGTGTGGAAGTGAGTTGCGTGTGCAAGGGTATACATGGACAATATCAAAGGTGGGGTTGTGGTTGGAATAAGGGAGACCAGCCCTTTTACACTGTTAGCGTGGGAATGAGGCAGTGGGGGATGGGTTGTGCATGTGGTGGAAACATGGGGGCACATACAGGTGTGTTTTGTAGGCATGTATATGCCAGCGACGTTCAATAGACGAGTGAAGGAGGATTTTGTACATGAGCATTTGGTATATTTTCTAAGGGGCCTACCATTAGTTTCTGTTATTGCCGGAGATTGGAATTGTGTTACCAGGGGAAAGGATGTAGAGCTGAGAGGAGGGGGGTGTATCTTAGGAATTTTACGGGAGGTACTGCAGGCGATTGGTGTTGTTGACGTGGTAGGGGGGGGGTGGAATGTAGAATACACCTTTTGTCGAAGAGGTTATGCCGCGCGTTTGAACAGGGTGTATATCACTGGTTTAATGCGCAGTGGGAGGGTAGAATGCGTGGATCTGGGATTCTCAGATCACCGGGGCGTGCTGGTGGCTCTAGAATGGGAAGGTGCTGTTTGAGTTTTCCCTAGTTACTGGAAATTAAATGTTAGATTGTTGAAGGGTTTAGAGGCTTTGGAGACATTCTGGTTATGGTGTGATAGGTTGTGGGATGGGGGAAAAGGAATTGAGAATGTAGTGGATTGGTGGAATTTATGAGCGAAGTTAGCAATAAAGGGTTTTTACAGTAGGTTAGGGAGGGAGGGATGATGCATCATATAGATACAGAAAGCAGAGGTATCTTGAGAGTCAGCTGCGAGATTGTTACGGTGTGGGAGGGAGGTATGATCATGCGGAAATAGTGTGTCTTAGGAGTCAATTACAGGATATTCAGAATGAGAACTTTCAAGCGTTGAGGGTGTGGGCGGGGAGAGAGGAGGAGCTATGGGGGGATAAGCCCTCTGTTAAGGTTCTTCAAAGTTTCAGGTTGCGACGCAAGGCGACGACGGTGATGTCTTTGGTGGTCGATGAGGACTTGGCAGGATACCGTAAGGGACAAAGGCTCTGTACTACTGAAAGCATGGGGAGCTATGCGGATAAATGGTTTGAACAGAAATGGATTGGTAGAGAGGGGAATCGGGAGGCAAGGGAGGCCTTACTGCAAGGTATGGTGGCGAACTTGAGGGACGTGGATAGAGTGGTCATGGAGGGTTGCATAACGGAGGAGGAGGTATCCCAGGCTGTTCAGGGTCAGACAATGGGGAAATCGCCGGGTTGGGATGGAATTCTGGGGGATTTTTATGTAGTACATTGGGACACATTAAAACATGTTCTGGTCCATTTATACAATGCTATGAAAGATGAAGGTAGTGGGGAGGTGGGGTTGGGGATTGTGGTGTTGGTGCCGAAGGCAAACATCCATGGAACTCTAGGTGAATAGAGGCCCATCATGGTGTTAGGAGCGGATTACAAGATATTTGCAAGAATTTTGGCCAACTGTATGAAACTAGTTTTTGATAAGGTGGTATGGGATGGGCAATATGGGATTCCTGGGCAGTGTATGAGGGATGGCCATTGTAAAATTAAAAGTTTTGTGGAGGAACGTCACGGGGACGCAGTAGTGGGGCTAGATTGGGAAAAGGCTTTTGATAATGTGGATAGGGAGACTTTATTGGCAATGTTATTGAAGCAGGGTTTTGGGGAGGAGGTGGTGGCATGGGTGCATATGCTATATACCGATGCGAAGGTATGGGTACAGGTGAATGAGAGGGTAGGGTTCATGATAGGCATGGGGTGGGGGCTGCAGCAGGGGTGTCCCCTCTCGCAGCTCTTGTTTGCCTGTTTGCAGGACCCTTTTTATAGGTTAGTAACTGGAGGAGTGAGGGAGGGATTTAGTGGGCAGGGTGTAGAGGTGGGCATCATAGGCTATGTAGATGATATCACCATAATGGTGCATAGTAGGGAAGGCTTGGAGTTCATTAATAGGGTTATAGGATTTTTTGACGATGCGTCAGGCATGCGTGTTAATAGGGAGAAATCAAAATTTTTGGAGGTGGGGTCCTGGGTAGGGGGGACGTTGGGTAGAGAGTATAGGTGGAAACCTGTCGAGAGACTCAAAATATGTGGAGTATATTTTTGCAATGAGGAAAGGTCTGCGCCGCAATTAATTTGTCTTTTGTGGTAGATGCGGCCATTCGAAGAATGACGGGATGGCAACCTGGTGAGGTGACACTAATGCAAAGGGTAATCATCGTTAATGTCCTAGTATATAGCAAATTATGGTATGTTGCAGCAGTTTATCCTTTGCTAGCAGAGGATGTACTGAAGTTACAGAGGAAAACTTTGAATTTTATATGGGGATTCCGTCGGCATTGGTTGGGGAAGGACGTTGTCATGACAAAAGTAGCTAAGGGAGGTATGGGGTTAATACCGTTGCACAGGCATTTAATAGGTATTTATGTACGACAAGAATATCTGGTGCAGGGTGGCATTAGGGGGGCGAGGGTTGATGCAGTAATGAGGGAGGTTAGACCGTGGAGGGTGGGAAAGGATTTAATATTGTGCAAAGCGATGTTACGGCATCTATTGGTAGCGCAAGAACCCAAGAGGGTAAAGGTATGTAAACTGGATAACATTGGTCTGTCCGTGGGAGAGGTCATTGGTGAGGAGGTTTTTCAAGGTTACCAATGGAAGACCATTTGGTATTGGTTCAGGAGATTGCGATTGCACCCTCGGGTCCGAGAAACTGGGTACCATTTCCTCAATGGAATACTAGCGTCTAAGGTGCAACTGTATGTTATGTCCCTGACTCGGGATCAGATCTGTGTACGGTGTGGTGGGTGGCCGGAAACGGCATTCTGCGTCGTATATTTTTGTGAAGGTTTAATAAGGGTGAGGGATTGGTTTCAGGGTGTTCTTCGACAGGTGGGAGGAGGGGGGTTGTCAATGCTTAGGGCATTAAGTCTAGAAGTATGGGGTTGTTCTGACGAGGTCCGACGATCTGTTTCGTACTTGGTGCTCGACTATTTGTACATTTCATGGGGAATGCAGGAGATTAGGAGTGCGATGCGCATCAGGGCGCTGGCGTGTCGTTTTTACAGAACAAAATGTAGAAATCGAGAGGTGTATCGACAATGCTGGGAGAGAGACTTTTCGTTGGGATATAGAAACATAACGATGGGAGTATTGAAGGGGTTATGACATCTACAGTGAGTTGATTGGTAATACAAGATGGAGCATGTGGGTTGGTCTCCCGGAGGGAAGGGTTAGTATTGTGTATGACGTGTGCTAGTGAATAGATGTGCATGCGTGTGGGGTGTGGCCTAGGAAGAATGGGGGGTGACCTGTATGTGGTCCGGGGTATGTTTTCTCGGTGTGGTTGATGGCCCAGAATGGGGGGGGGTCATACAGGGACCCAGAGCTGGTTTTATCATTTCAGCGGAGCTGTTGGTAATCCATTGTCACATAAGCCTGTGTGCAAGAAGACCTGTCATATTATCAATATATAGTGTGGCATAAGAGGTAGATACTCAAACTGGATTATCATAGTCTGGAGACTTCCATGAAGGCAGTGACATCCCAGTGTGCCAATGGAGGATTTGTATCTCAGAGCACTTCACTTTTGTGGCCTTACGTGGGCTCATTCAGACAGTGTGTGACTATTCATCATGGAGAGACTTCCACGCAGGCTATCTGGTGGATAGAACCTAGTTTACGATTGGTGAAAACTCTTAGTACGAGTGTCGCTTGTGTACGTGTAGATTTTGATAATGGTGTTCATGATGTAATCCTTGTAATATGTACTGATGTAATTGGTTAGGAAATTCGTGTAACAAGTAAGGGGGAGGGGGAGAGGTGACCTACTGTCAGGGAACTTACGGTGTCTCTGACGACATCAAACTGTCACCTAGTGATTCGAGTTAGGGAGCACACCCAAGCAAGTAGAGAGTCATATAACTAACCTTGGATGGTATGCTAACCATGAACAAGGCCAGTGGTAGCATTTATCGTGGATTTATAGTGCCTCGACTGATTCGTAATGTTCAGAGACATACCTATATGACAACCGCTCCTCATGTAATGTACATGTGAGTTAGTCTTAGGTAGGGTATCGACAATGAAACACAGTATTGAACATATATGTGTTTTGACCTACATGTATCACATAATAAATCAAAAGAACAACATAATTCCGTATGATATAAAACAAGGTTACATGGAAAGGTAATGTAATGGTAATGTATTTGTTAGTGTTTTTTGGAGGGTGGGGGTGTTGGTCGGTGGCCATGGGTGGTACTGTGAGCGTCAGGGCTCATGTACTAGGTGAAAATGTATTATTGGAACAATCGGTATTTAACATATATAAGACATATATGGTTCGATGACTATGCTTGTGTTAAGATGTAATGTATATTGTTATGTTGTAAAAAAGCTTCGTTAGCAACTCTGAAAACAAAGCAGATAGAACGAGGTTTACCCTTGTGATATGTAGGGTGTTGAGCTGCAGGAAGGTCTCCTACTACTGTAGTATATGACCATGAGGTCATGCAGCTCCGGGATGCAGGGATATTTGGTATTTGTAATTTGTAGGTTTGTAATAGTATTAATACGCATTGTACTACATGATTAACATTGTCATGAATGATATTGATTCCGCTGTGGCGGCCTTATGATGTAACGGGTTTTTGAATAGAATATGAAACAACAAATGACTTATATCTCTTCTTGTATGTACCTGTTTACCTGGAGAGAGTTCCAGTGTTCAAAGCCCCTGCGGCCAGGTCTGTGACCAAGCCTCATGTTGGATCAGAGCCTGATCAACCAGGCTGTTACTGCTGGCCGCACGCAGTCCAACGTACGAACCACAGCCTGGCTGGTCAGGCACTGACTTTAGGTGCCTGTCCAGTGCCTGCTTGAAGACAGCCAGGGGTCTATTGGTAATCCCCCTTATGTATGCTGGGAGGCAGTTGAATAGTCTTGTGTTGTGTTGTCTCTCAACGTGCTAGTGGCACCCCTGCTTTTCATTGGGGGGATGTTACATCGTCTGCCGAGTCTTTTGCTTTCGTAGGGAGTGACACTCGTGTGCAAGTTTGGTACTAATCCCTCTAGGATTTTCCAAGTGTATATAATATTGTATCTCTCCCGCCTGCGTTCCAGGGAGTACAAGTTTAGGAACTTCAAGCGTTCATGTACTGTTTTTAAATAAAAAAAATTGTTTTCCTGTCAGTTTACTTCACGCACAATAGGATTAATACAGTTTTGAAATCTATCATTAGGGTCATATCAGTGTGTACTCACCTAATTGTACTCACCTGGCCCCGCCTCTTCGCTGTCCGCTACTGGGTCTCTGATCTCCCTGCTCCATGAGCTTTATCATACTTTGTCTTAAAACTATGTATGGTTCCTGCCTCCACTATATTTTCTCTAGACTATTCCACTTCCTGACAACTCTGTAGCTGAAGAAATGCTTCCTAACATCCCTTTGACTCATCTGAGTCTTCAGCTTCCAGTTGTGTCCCCTTGTTTCTGTGTTCCCTCTCTGGAACATCCTGTCACTGTCTTCCTTGTCAATTCCCCGCAGTATTTTGTATGTCGTTATCATGTCTCCTCTGACCCTTCTTTCCTCCAGTGTTGTTAGTCCTCTTTCCCTCAACCTTTCTTCATAGGACAGACCCCTGAGTTGTGGAACTAACCTTGTCGCAAACCTTTGCACTTTCTCTAGTTTCTTTTCGTGCTTAACCAGGTGTGGGTTCCAGACTGGTGCTGCATATTCTAGTATGGGCCTGACGTACACGGTGTACAGTGTCTTGAACGATTCCTTGTTAAGGTAACGGAACGCTAATCTTAGGTTTGCCAGTCGCCCATATGCTGCCGCAGTTATCTGGTTGATGTGTGCCTCCGGAGACGTGCTTGGCGTTATACTCACCCCAAGGTCTTTCTCCTTTGATGAGGTTTGTAGCCTTTGTCCACCTAGCCTGTACTCTGTCAGCGGTCTTCTTTGCCCTTCTCCGATATTCATGACTTTTCCATTTGGTGGGATTGAATTCGAGAAGCCAGTTGCTAGACCAGATGTCAAGCTTGTCCAGGTCTGTTTGAAGTCCTGCTTGGTCCTCTTCCGATGTGATTCTCCTCATTAATTTCACATCATCTGCGAACAGAGACACTTCTGAGTCTATCCCGTCCGTCATGTCATTTACATATACCAAGAATAACACTGGTCTAGGACTGACCCTGCGTACACCGCTCGTCAAAGGCGCCCACTGTGATACCTCATCACGCACCATGACCCGTTGTGGCCTCCCTGTGAGGTATTCCCTGATCCATTCCAGTGCCCTTCCTGTTATACATGCTTGTTCTTCCAACTTCTTTACTAATCTCATGTGAGGAACTGTGTCGAAGGCCTTCCTGCAGTCCAGGAAAATACAATCAACCCACCCCTCTCTCCCTGTGTGTGTGTGTGTGTGTGTGTGTGTGTGTGTGTGTGTGTTTAAGAGAGTGAGAGGGAGAGAAAGGGGGGGGGTGCAGGGTATAGGTGCTGTCCAGAAATGGTAAGTCGTCGCTGCTTCCACTCTCACAACACAACTGAAGCCAGGGGGTACACACAACTGAAGCCAGGGGGTACACACAACTGAAGCCAGGGATACACACAACTGAAGCCAGGGATACACACAACTGAAGCCAGGGATACACACAACTGAAGCCATGGGTACACACAACTGAAGCCATGGGTACACACAACTGAAGCCATGGGTACACACAACTGTAGCCAGGGGGTACACACAACTGAAGCCAGGGGGTACACACAACTGAAGCCAGGGGGTACACACAACTGAAGCCAGGGGTACACACAACTGAAGCCAGGACACACAACTGAAGCCAGGGGGTACACACAACTGAAGCCAGGGGGTACACACAACTGAAGCCAGGGGGTACACACAACTGAAGCCAGGGGGTACACACAACTGAAGCCAGGGGGTACACACAACTGAAGCCAGGGGGTACACACAACTGAAGCCAGGGTACACACACTGAAGCCAGGGGTACACACAACTGAAGCCAGGGGTACACACAACTGAAGACCAGGGGTACACACAACTAAAGCCAAGGGTACACACAACTGAAGCCAGGGGGTACACACTACTGAAGCCAGGGGGTACACACTACTGAAGCCAGGGGGTACACACGTGCTATTCACTAGTCAAACATTATCATTAAACGTCATTCAAACTAACTAGGTAGCTTTAGAAATGGGTTGGACAAGTGCAAGTCTTGGCCAGTGTCATGGACCGAAGTGTCTCATAGTGTGCCATGGACCGAAGTGCCTCAGTGTGTCATGGACCGAAGTGCCTCACAGTGTGTCATGGACCGAAGTGCCTCACAGTGTGTCATGGACTGAAGTGCCTCATAGTGTGTCATGGACCGAAGTGCTTCACAGTGTGTCATGGACCGAAGTGCCTCATAGTGTGTCATGGACCGAAGTGCCTGACAGTGTGTCATGGACCGAAGTGCCTGACAGTGTGTCATGGACCGAAGTGCCTGACAGTGTGTCATGGACCGAAGTGCCTGACAGTGTGTCATGGACAGAAGTGCCTCAGTGTGTGATGGACCGAAGTGCATATATCTCGTTGTAATCAAAGATTGTCCACTGACAGTATCTACAGTGGGTCCGCCATTATGATTTCACACACAAAATTAGTGAACATCTAAATTGTTGATGGAGAGAGAGAGAGAGAGGGAGAGAGAGGAGAGGGAGGGAGGAGGGAAGAGGGTGGGAGGGATGTTCGGATGGAGGGGAAGGAAGGTAGGTAGGTAAATAGGAAGGTTAAATATTAAATAACTTAATTTCTGAGATGATAATGTCATTACTCATTACTCTGCCTGCTGAGTTTGTTAGTGGTTGTCAAGGGAACTTGTTGACACTGTGTTTATATATATATATATATATATATATATATATATATATATATATATATATATATATATGTATATATATATATATATATATATATATATATATATATATATATATATATATGTATATGTATATATATATGTCGTGCCGATTAGGTAAAACTTGCAATTTTGGCTTAAATAGCAACGCTCACCTTGCCATATAAGACAAGTGAAAATTTGTATATGCAATAATTTCGCCAAAATCATTCTGAACATAACGAAAAAATATATTTCATTGTGTTTGTTTATTATTTAATTAATGTTAACGTATCTAAAATATATTTAGTTGGGTTAGGCTAAATTAAATTGCGCTTGTTGTAATAAGGTTAGGTAGGTTTTCAAAGTTTCTCTTGGTACAAAATTATAAATTCTTACATTAACATAAATGAAAAAAATATATCTTTAAACGTATAAGAAAATTTTAGAAAGGACTTAATTTTAGATGAGTTCTTGCTAATTGACCAGTTTTACCTAATCGGCACGACATATATATATATATATATATATATATATATATATATATATATATATATATATATATATATATATATATATATATATATATATATATACATATATATATACATATATATATATATATACATATATATATGCATATATATATATATATACATATATATATACATATATATATGCATATATATATATATATACATATATATATACATATATATATATATATATACATATATATATGCATATATATATATATATATATATATATATATATATATGTATATATATATATATATGATATATATATATATATATATATATATATATATATATATATATATATATATATATATATATATATATATATATATATATATATATATATATATATTTTATATATATATATTCATATATATATATATATATATATATATATATATATATATATATATATATATATATATATATATATATATACATATATATATATATATGTATATATATATATATATATATATATGTATATATATATATGTATATATATTATATATATATATATATATATATATATATATATATGTATATATATATGTATATATATATATATATATATATGTATATATATGCCAGTGTAGGTCACACTACACTGGCATACACATGCATATATATACATACACACATCTAGGTTTTTCTTCTTTTTCTTAATAGCTCTTGTTCTTTTTATTTTCTCTATTGTCCATGGGGAAGTGGAAAAGAATCTTTCCTCCGTAAGCCATGCGTGTCGTATGAGGCGACTAAGATGCCGGGAGCAATGGGCTAGTAACCCCTTCTCCTGTACAAATCTACTAAAAACGAGAAGAAGAAAAACTTTATAAAATTGGGTTGTCTGAATGTGCGTGGATGTAGTGCGGATGATAAGAAAGAGATGATTGCCGACGTTATGAATGAAAAGAAGTTGGATGTCCTGGCCCTAAGCGAAACAAAGCTGAAGGGGTAGGCGAGTTTCAGTGGGGAGAAATAAATGGGATTAAGTCAGGAGTATCTGAGAGAGTTAGAGCTAAGGAAGGGGTAGCAATAATGTTGAAGGATCAGTTATGGAAGGAAAAGAGGGAATATAAATGTGTAAATTCAAGGATTATGTGGATTAAAATAAGGGTCGGATGCGAAAAGTGGGTCATAATAAGCGTGTATGCACCTGGAGAAGAGAGGAGTGTAGAGAGAGAGAGATTTTGGGAGATGTTAAGCGAATGTATAGGAACTTTTGAACCAAATGAGAGAGTAATTGTGGTAGGGGACCTAAATGCTAAAGTGGGAGAAACATGCAGAGAGGTGTAGTAGGTAAGTTTGGGGTGCCAGGTGTAAATGATAATGGGAGCCCTTTGATTGAACTTTGTATAGAAAGGGGTTTAGTTATAGGTAATACATATTTTAAGAAAAAGAGGATAAATAAGTATACAAGATATGATGTAGGGCGTAATGACAGTAGTTTGTTGGACTATGTATTGGTAGATAAAAGACTGTTGAGTAGACTTCAGGATGTACATGTTTATAGAGGGGCTACAGATATATCAGATCACTTTTTAGTTATAGCTACAGTGGGAGTAAAAGGTAGATGGGATACAAGGAAAATAGAATCAGTAAGTAAAGAGAGGTGAAGGTTTATAAACTAAAAGGAGGCAGTTAGGGTAAGATATAAACAACTATTGGAGGATAGATGGGCTAGTGAGAGTGTAGGCAATGGGGTCGAAAATGTATGGGGTAGATTTAAAAATGTAGTGTTAGAGTGTTCAGCAGAAGTTTGTGGTTACAGGCCAGTGGGTGCGGGAGGGAAGAGGAGCGATTGGTGGAATGATGATGTAAAAGAAGTAGTAAGGGAGAAAAAGTTAGCATATGAGAGGTTTTACAAAGTAGAAGTGATGCAAGGAGGGAAGAGTATATGGAGAGAAAAAGGGGGTTTAAAAAGAGTGGTGAAGCAATGTAAAAGAGAGCAGATGAGAGAGTGGGTGAGATGTTATCAGCAAATTTTGTTGAAAATAAGAAAAAGTTTTGGAATGAGATTAATAAGTTGAGGAAGCCTAGAGAACAAATGGATTTGACAGTTAAAAATAGGAGGAGAGTTATTAAATGGAGAGTTAGAGGTATCGGGGAAAATGGAGAGAAATATTTGAGGATTTGTTAAATGTTGATGAAGACAGGAAGCTGTGATTTCGTGTGTAGGGCAAGGAGGAATAACATCTTGTAGGAGTGTGGAAGAGCCAGTTGTGGGTGTAGGGGAAGTTCGTGAGGCAGTGGGTAGAATGAAGGGGTAAGGCAGCTGGGATTGATGGGATAAAGATAGAAATGTTAAAAGCAGGTGGGGATATAATTTTGGAGTGGTTGTTGCTATTATTTAATAAATGTATGGAAGAGGGTAAGGTACCTAGGGATTGGCAGAGAGCGTGTATTGTTCCTTTGTATAAAGGCAAAGGGGACAAAAGAGTGCAAAAAATATGGGGAATAAGTCTGTTGAGTGTACCTGGTAAAGTGTATGGTAGAGTTATTATTGAAAAATTAAGAGTAAAACAGAAAGCAGGATAGCAGATGAACAAGGGGCTTTAGGAAAGGTAGGGGTGTGTAGACCAAGTGTTTACAGTGAAACATATAGGTGAACAGTATTTGGATAAGGGTAAAGATGTTTTTGTGGCATTTATGGATTTGGAAAAGGCGTATGATAGGGTAGATAGGGGGCGGCAATGTGGCAGATGTTGCAGGTGTATGGAATAGGAGGAAGGTTACTGAAAAGCAGTGAAGAGTTTTTATGAGGATAGTGAGGCTCAGGTTAGAGTGTGTGGAGAGAAGGGGACTATTTCCCAGTAAAAGTGGGCCTTAGACAAGGATGTGTGATGTCACCGTGGTTGTTCAATATATTTATAGATGGGGTTGTAAGAGAAATGAATGCGAGGTCTTGGCAAGAGGTGTTGGGCTAAAAGATAAGAAGCAA
>WNWK01013361.1:0-55645 GCA_009830355.1 Cherax destructor
GCAGTATATTCAGAAGTGTGCGCAGCTTCAGACTGCAAAAGGAGAAACGTAGAGACAATCGCAAGTGAATTCCATCGAAACAAGACGGTGACTTCAGCGGCATTCTACAATCAAGACAGCATTTCCGCCGTATATGGTGGAGCCAACACTATCGCTCAAAGTTACACGAGCAAGGTAAGAATTTGATGTTCTGGTCAAAACAGGGAACTGCGCAGTTCTTGTATTCAAGAACATTCAAATTTTTACCTAGGGACGGCGGTTATGCGTGGACTCTTTAGTCCAAAACAGTGAGTAAAACGCCTTTCAGTCCATCTAAGACTGAAATATGGACATACGCTCCTTTGGGGCAATATATTATAATAAATCCCTTGATGTTTACCTTACAGCCCTGTGGAGAGTGTGGCAATATATGGATCCCCTGAGGTGTCGGGGATGGCTGCGACATCTTGGATTCATCAAGAAGTTAAGTACATACAGTCCACGTTATCGTTGGAACCCATCCTCCAGATCCCTGCACTTTCTGGAACCATACTCACTGTTTTTCTCTTCTTGGAACATTCACTGGGACGATTTTTCGCTCTGCTTGAACTTAATCAACTATCTGTGATTGAGAAATTCAGTGATTTACGTAGTTTTACAAACATTTTGGGCATCTAACTGATACAGTTTACCCACTTTTAAGAGACTTGCATGATGTATAATGGCTTTATTTCCAGGTTTGTATATATAAACAGCTTCAATAGGACGAAACATTGTCCCAAGAAGAACATGTGCACTTGACGGAGGTTAAAACATGTTGGGAAAGCATCGTCAGTGTTTCCCGTCAAGGGTTGTTGGTAAGGGCTCCCATCAAGGGTTGTTGGTAAGGGCTTCTCATCAAGAGTTGGTCAGGGCTTCTCATCAAGAGTTGTTCAGGGCTTCTCATCAAGAGTTGGTCAGGGCTTCTCATCAAGGGTTGGTCAGGGCTTCACATCAAGGGTTGGTCAGGGCTTCACATCAAGGGTTGTTGGTCAGGGAGATGAAGCCTCGGATTTCCTAAAACCTCAATTGATAAACATTGGAGGAGAAGCTGAGTCGTTTGAGATGAGATAGACCGCAAGGCCTGAGTGTGGACGACCTTCGTCCTCTGGTAGTGTGTCCTCCTGGTGTGTCGTCCCCAGGTAGTGTACCGTCCCCTAATAGTCATCCCCTGGTAGTGTGTCGTCGTGCTGGTAGAGTGTCATCCCATTGTGGTTTGTCATCCCCTGGTAGTGTGTCGTCCCCTGGTGATGTGTCGTCCCCTGGTAGTGTGTCGTCCTCTGGTAGTGTGTCGTCCTCTGGAAGTGTGTCGTCCTCTTAGTAGTGTGTCGTCCCCTGCTAGTTTGTCGTTCTCCTGGTGTGTCGTTCCCTGGTAGTGTGTCGTCCTTCTGGTGGTGTGTCGTCTACTGGTAGTGTGTCATCTCCTGGTAGTGTGTCGTCTCCTGATAGTGTGTCGTCCTCCTAGTAGTTTGTCGTCCCCTGCTAGTGTATCGTCCCCTGTAAGTGTGTCGTTCTCCTGGTAGTATGTCGTTATCTTGGTGTGTCGTTCCCTGGTAGTGTGTCATCGTCCTGGTGGTGTGTTGTCTCTTGGTAGTGAGTCGTCTCCTGGTAGTGAGTCGTCTCCAGGTAGTGTGTCGTCCTCCTGGTAGTGTGTCGTCCTCCTGGTAGTGTGTCGTCCTCCTGGTAGTGTGTCGTCCTCCTGGTAGTGTGTCGTCCTCCTGGTAGTGTGTCGTCCTCCTGGTAGTGTGTCGTCCTCCTGGTAGTGTGTCGTCCTCCTGGTAGTGTGTCGTCCTCCTGGTAGTGTGTCGTCCTCCTGGTAGTGTGTCGTCGTCCCCTCGTAGTGTGTCGTCCCCTCGTAGTGTGTCGTCCCCTCGTAGTGTGTCGTCCCCTCGTAGTGTGTCGTCCCCTCGTAGTGTGTCGTCCCCTCGTAGTGTGTCGTCCCCTCGTAGTGTGTCGTCCTGGTTGTGTCGTCCTTTGGTCGAGTGTCTCTTGAACGAGTGCCGTTCTTTCTTGGTGTGTCGTCCCTTGTTGGCGTGTCGTATCCTAGTGGTGTGTTGCTTCATTGCATTCTGTCGTTCCATGGTGGTGTATCGTCCAATGGAGGTGTGTCGTCTCCTTGTGGTCTACATACCTGGAGATTATCTGACGAGTGTTCCGGAGGTCAACGCCCCCGCCGCCCGGTCCATGACCTGGCTTCATAGTGGATTGCGGCCTGATTAAACAAGTTGTTACCGCTGGCCACTCGCAATCTAACGTACAAACCACAGCTCGGCTGGTCCGTCACTAACTTTAATTACGTGTCCAGTTTCCTCGCGAAGCCAGATAGGTTTATTGGTAATCCTCCGTATGTATGATGGGAGGCTGTTGAACAACCCTGGGCCCCTAACACTTACTGTGTTTTCTCTCAGTATTCTCATGGCACCCTTGCTTTCCAATGGGGGAGGGAATGTTGCACTGTCTTCTATGTTCATATGTAGTGATTTGTATGCTGATTTGGGATCAGTTCCTCTAGGATTTTCCAGGTGTAAATGAGGCCTGGTCATGGACCGGGCCGCAGGGGCACTGACCCCCCTGACTCTCCAAGAACTTCAGGTCAGGAGACTTCAAACGTTCCCAGTAATTTAGGTGCTTTATTGAACTAATACGTGCAGTGAAGGTCCTCTGTATATTCTCCAGATTTGCAGTTTTGCCTGCCTGGAAAGGTGTTGTTAGTGTAAAGCAGTATTTCAATGCATAGATTGAACAAATGACTTAAAGAGGATCATCACAGGCTTTACATCCCTTGTTTTAAAAATTCTCATTATCCATGCTATCATTTTCCTCGCAATTGTGTTATTGACACTGTTATGGTCCTTGATTTGAGATCTTCTGATATTGTCACTCCTAATTCCTTCACATAAGTTTTTCGCTCAATTTTATGGTTAGAATTTTTCATACTCCTTTCTAGCTTTTAATTCCTTAAGATTTTCGTAACGGAATAGCTGGAATTTGTCGTCGTTGAACTTCGTTTTGATTTCTGCGGCCCATTGCAGAATGACAAGTAAATTCTAGTATCGTCTTCAAAGAAAGACACAGCACTATGGTTTACATCCCTCCGTCTGTGACAGAAATGTGGATGTGGAAAAGGATGGGGGCGAGAACTGTACCTCGTGGAGCTGAAATTTTTACTGAGGCAGCCTCTGACTTATCTCTGTTTACTATCTTTGCGTTTTCTTAGAAAGGAAGTTAATAATCCATTTGCCTCTTTCTCCAGTTATTCCTTTAGTACTCCTTTTGTGTACAATTACACCATGACCGTACTTTTCAAAGGCTTTTGTAAGGGCCTTCATTTTGCCCTCATGTACATATAAGACCATGCTATAGTGGTCCAGTAGTTGTGAGAGGCAGGACCGACCTGATGTTAACCCATGTTGACCTGGGTTGTGCAATTTTCGGGAATCCAAGTAGTTGGCGATCTTGCTTCTTAGAATCCTTTCAAAGATTTCTATGTAGGACGTTAGAGCTATCGATCTATATTTTGTTTTATATTGTTTATTGCCACCTTTGGGATTGGGTCAATATCCTTTGCTTTTAGCAACTATGGGATAAATCCTGTGTCTAGGCTCCCTCTCCATAGCATACATAATGCACGCGATAGGGGTTTCTTTCATTTCTTGAACACGGAGTTCCACAAGTCTGAGCCTACGGCAGAGTGCGTCAGCATGATTTTTTTTTTCAAAATACAGCGGTGATAGGGTTATGTCAGAAATTTTAGAGATGTTAACAAGATTTTGAGTCTCGTTCATATTAAATTCATTCGGATTGTCGATCTTGAGTCTCATTAACAGCTCAATAAACACAGTTATATTGAGACTTTAGTATCTCACTCATTTTTTTGTTGTCATCAGGTTAAGTCCCATCTCGTTTAAGCAAGGGCCCGATACTGGATGTGGTTTTTGCCTTTTTTTTTTTGACATATGGCAAGACATATTTGGGGTTTCTTTCCGTTTCATTTATGGTTTTTAGCTGCTCATGTCTCCTGGATCCTGAAAGATTCATTTAACTTAGGTTCAGTATTTTTTATTTTCCTAGCAAGTGCTTCCTTCCGCATTTCAGGTAGTCTTGCCCCTTTGAGAAGCTCTGTGATTCTTCACCTTTGCTTGTAGAGGATGTTTGGTCCCCTGGTGGAGAGTCGTTCCCTTGTGGTTTGCCTCCCCGTCTGGTGTGTCGTCCGCTGTTGGTGTCATCCGCTGTTGGTCTGACACACTTATGGAGTGTCTTCCCTGGTAGAGAGTCGTGCTTTGGTGGAATGTCGTGCCCTGATGAATTGTCGTCCCGGTAACGTGTCGTTCTATGGTTTTCGTATCCCTGGTGGTAGGTAAGACACATAGGCAACAGTTAGGCCTACAAAGTAGGCTTCTTCAGTCGAGTATAGAAAGTAAGCAGGAACAGTAGAGATGTGAAGACGATTTGAAGTTGTCAGTCCCTCAGCCTGGAGAAGAGTTCTGTTCCATAGTCTGTAACAATATGAAGATCAAGAGACAGTGTGGAGACTTATATACTGTCGGAAGGAGAGGTGCAGAGTAGTAGAAGAAAGAATGTAATCACTGAGAGGTCACGTCCCTCTCAGATCCAACCATTCTCACCTGAAAAAGATGTCCAGGGCGTTTTCTGTACCAAGATGCCATTCTGTTGCAGTGTCTGCCAGAGTGAATATCAAAATGGTATACAATACCGACAGGTTGGTAGGTAAGACACACAGGCTGTGTCTTATCTACCAACCTGTTGGTATTGTATACCATTTTGATATTCATCATCCCTGGTGATATGTGGTTCCCTGGTGGAGTATTGTCTTCGTGTGGAGTGTCATCCCCAGGCTGTCTTTCCTTTGCGGTGTGTCGTTCACTGGTGGGATGTCGTCTCCTGGATGACTAGGGAATGGTGCAGAGTTGTCGTTTGCTGGGTATAATAAAGTTTTATCTGTGCATTTTTATTTATCTCTGCTCGCACGTCCTCGTCTCTGCCCTCACGTCCTCGTCTCTTCAGGCTCGTCCTCGTCGCTGCATATTAATCAAACACATTTTGTGGTTTACAGCATTAAAATGATCAGTGGGTGTCGTCCACCAGGAACTTGACCTATTCTCTCAGTCTTTCGTCCCTGGTGGCCGAAACGTTGTTACACTAAAATGTTGCGAACCTCATATTGTATGATGCTAACGTACTTTTCGGTCTATAATACACGTTCGTGTATACAGTGACACAGCAGTTGTCACTGAGTGTATAATACACGTTCGTGTATACAGTGACACAGCAGTTGTCACTGAGTGTATAATACACGTTCGTGTATACAGTGACACAGCAGTTGTCACTGAGTGTATAATACACGTTCGTGTATACAGTGACACAGCAGTTGGCACTGAGTGTATAATACACGTTCGTGTATACAGTGACACAGCAGTTGTCACTGAGTGTATAATACACGTTCGTGTATACAGTGACACAGCAGTTGTCACTGAGTGTATAATACACGTTCGTTTTGCATAATGTGACAAAGGAATTGTCGAACAACAGCGCTGCAAAATTCATACTGTTTAAAAGCCTTTTTTTCATAGTATTTCTGTGGTATCATATTAGGCTAGCATAAATTATGTTTGCTTGCACGAGTCTCAAGCTCTTGGTCTCGCCTCTTTAGACAGCTCTCCACCAACGGTATTTGTATTTGCTCCCTTCCGTGTCTACTCCTGAAACTGTGTATGGAGTTTGCTTCCACCACTGCCTCATCTACCTCTATCGACATCTTTGTCATTCTGAAACTGAAGTATTTCCTACAGACATCACAGCTGCAGTGCCTGACACTATGTCCAGACATCACGGTGACAGTGCCTGGCACGGTGTCCAGACATCACGGTGGCAGTGCCTGGCACGGTGTCCAGACATCACGGTGGCAGTGCCTAGCACGGTGTCCAGACATCACGGTGGCAGTGCCTAGCACGGTGTCCAGACATCACGGTGGCAGTGCCTGGCACTTCAGTGTCCAGGCAACTCTGTGGCTTATCTGTGTTTAAGGTTTCATCTTGGCTTCCTGACACCAGCGCCTAGCACTGCTGTACACGGGTACATGCATGTATTTCACTGTCTGGCTCTTTTCTCCTCTTAAATACCCCCATCCTTTTTCATACCCCCATATTCATACCTCCCCTTTTCTTCCATACCGCCATCTGTTATTCCATACCACCTTACCCTTTTGAGTAGGCTCTCTTGTATCCGTGCCTAGCTTACAACACACAAAAAAATATATTGATGGTGGGAAGCGTGGTTATCGAGGATAGTGATGGTGGGAAGCGTGGTTATCGAGGATAGTGATGGTGGGAAGCGTGGTTATCGAGGATAGTGATGGTGGGAAGCGTGGTTATCGAGGATAGTGATGGTGGAAGCGTGGTTATCGAGGATAGTGATGGTAGGAAGCGTGGTTAACGAGGATAGTGATGGTGGGAAGCGTGGTTAACGAGGATAGTGATGGTGGGAAGCGTGGTTAACGAGGATAGTGATGGTGGGAAATGTGGTTAATCGAGGATAGTGATGGTGGGAAGCGTGGTTATCGAGGATAGTGATGGTGGAAGCGTGGTTACGAGGATAGTGATGGTGGGAAATGTGGTTATCGAGGATAGTGATGGTGGGAAATGTGGTTATCGAGGATAGTGATAATGGGAAGCGTGGTTAACGAGGATAGTGATGGTGGGAAGCGTGGTTAACGAGGATAGTGATGGTGGAAGCGTGGTTAACGAGGATAGTGATGGTGGAAGCGTGGTTATCGAGGATATGATGGTGGAAGCGTGGTTATCGAGGATAGTGATGGTGGGAAGCGTGGTTATCGAGGATAGTGATGGTGGGAAGCGTGGTTAACGAGGATAGTGATGGTGGGAAGCGTATACGAGGATAGTGATGGTAAGGGGTTATTACGAGGATAGTGATGGTGGGAAGCGTGGTTATCGAGGATAGTGATGGTGGAAGCGTGGTTATCGAGGATAGTGATGGTGGAAGCGTGGTTACGAGGATAGTGATGGTGGGAAGCGTGGTTATCGAGGATAGTGATGGTGGGAAGCGTGGTTAACGATGATAGTGATGGTGGGAAGTGGTTAACGATTACAATGATGGTGGAAGCGTGGTTACGAGATAGTGATGGTGGGAAGCGTGGTTATCGAGGATAGTGATGGTGGGAAGCGTGGTTATCGAGGATAGTGATGGTGGGAAGCGTGGTTATCGAGGATAGTGATGGTGGGAAGCGTGGTTATCGAGGATAGTGATGGTGGGAAGCGTGGTTATCGAGGATAGTGATGGTGGGAAGCGTGGTTATCGAGGATAGTGATGGTGGAAAGCGTGGTTATCGAGGATAGTGATGGTAGGAAGCGTGGTTATCGAGGATAGTGATGGTGGGAAGCGTGGTTAACGAGGATAGTGATGGTGGGAAGCGTGGTTAACGAGGATAGTGATGGTGGGAAATGTGGTTATCGAGGATAGTGATGGTGGGAAGCGTGGGCATCGAGGATAGTGATGGTAGGAAGCGTGGTTATCGAGGATAGTGATGGTGGGAAATGTGGTTATCGAGGATAGTGATGGTGGGAAATGTGGTTATCGAGGATAGTGATAATGGGAAGCGTGGTTAACGAGGATAGTGATGGTGGGAAGCGTGGTTAACGAGGATAGTGATGGTGGGAAGCGTGGTTAACGAGGATAGTGATGGTAGGAAGCGTGGTTATCGAGGATAATGATGGTGGGAAGCGTGGTTATCGAGGATAGTGATGGTGGGAAGCGTGGTTATCGAGGATAGTGATGGTGGGAAGCGTGGTTACGAGGATAGTATGGTGGAGCGTGTTAACGAGATAGTGATGGTAGAACGTTTTATCGGATAGTGATGGTGGAAGGTGGTTATCGAGGATAGTGATGGTGGGAAGCGTGGTTATCGAGGATAGTGATGGTGGGAAGCGTGGTTAACGAGGATAGTGATGGTGGGAAGCGTGGTTATCGAGGATAGTGATGGTGGGAAGCGTGGTTAACGATTACAATGATGGTAGGAAGCGTGGTTAACGATTACAATGATGGTAGGAAGCGTGGTTAACGATTACAATGATGGTGGGAAGCGTGGTTATCGAGGATAGTGAACTTTTTCAAGCACTGCCAATTTAGGATTAATACCAATAAACATTGAGGATAAACCAGTCTTTATGGAAAGTGAGTTTCATTACGCTGGTAAAACCTTGTGACCAACGTGACCCCGCATACCGGATTAGTTCGCCTGAATGTAAATATTTTTTATCTGACCTAAACAATGGATATTTCTGGGCATTATTCTGTATATGTCACTGATATTAACGAAGCTTTTTTATATATGTTTACGGATTCCTCTCAATGTAAATTCATGAGTTTTATTTTCAATATATATATATATATATATATATATATATATATATATATATATAGGTAAAATTTGCTATTTTGGCTTAAAGAACAACGCACTTCGTGCCGAATAAGGCAAGCGAAAATTTGTGTATGCAGTAATTTCATAAAAAAATCTGAACTTAACGAAAAAAATGTATTTCATTGTTTTTATTATAAAATTATTGTAAACTTATGTAAAATATATTTATTTGGATTAGGCTAAATTAAATTATGCTTGTTATAAGGTTAGGTAAGTTTTCCAAGGTTCTTTTGGTACAAAATTATTAATTTTTACATTAACATAAATTTTAGAAAGGTCTTAATTTTAAATGAGTTCTTGCTAATTGACCAATTTTACCTTTTCGGCACGACATATATATGTTTAAGTGAATATACAACTGTCGATGAATAAACTGTCGAAGCAACGATAGGGCGAACAAAACCAATTTTTGACAATTTTCGAGACTTTCTACTCTCATATTCTGGTCATTAAGAATAATAATAATAAAAGAAAGAATCCAAAATTACATAAGTGCAAAGAAAATTAAAATTTTAAAATATTTAAAATTGTACAAGTCGAATTTTATAAATAAAAAAAACAAAGTTAAAAACAAAAACTAGCAGAAGCTTTCAAAAGAGCCTAAATTTTACTTAAGACAGTGAGTATATAGAGAGCTGCGAGTCTGAGCTCCATGACGCCTTGCTCAGGCTGGTCGTGAGCATAGGCCTATTCCCTATTTGCTGAATACGAAGTCTTGAATGGCAGAGTCCCCTGTCCTTAAAGATTTACCTAAATGATCAGAAATACGAGCCTTAGAGCGGTCTCGTCTTCTTACCAATACACCGAGACTTATATCTCGGACACGTATACTGAAGTACTGTATCCTTGTGCTTTCAGAACCTCTGTTCAGTACAGCCATTCATAAGGATACTGTGAATAAAACTCCCTTAGCAATTTATTTAGTCTATTTATAATATTGTAAGTATTGTTACCAATAAATTTTGGGACTATACTTAAATGCTTGTTTTTTTCTGCTGTAGTTGCAGGATCTTTTGATGGTACTAAGAGTTTGATCAATTGTTTATCAATATAAAAATTAACAAAAATATTCTCGGTTAAAATTATTACTATTAGAACTGATAAAGGTAATGGAAGAGTGTTGTTAAAGTGGAGCGATAATTATATTAGGAAAATGGAACTTGTACTAAGTAATACAAATAAGTTTAACAAATTCAACGATGATTCCTTTTTATTTAACATTAAATGGGAAGACAATAAATATGTTTCTTAGAAAAATAAAATCTAGTAATGTTGTTAGTGATTCATTACACACTCGGCTGTAGTAGTAGTAGTTACCAGTTGTCAAAGGTACTTGTTATAGAACATCCTTGAGAAAGTAGATTTCGTGTTTTTTTTTTCGATTGAGCTATTGGAACAATGTCTTCATTCTTTTCTTGTTTAAAAAACATTTTTGGTTTTAAGCCAATATCATAATTTGTACTTAAAAAGAAATACATCACAAGCCCAGAATTTATATATAAAAACAAATGACTGAAAGATCATACAATTAGTATTTCCAAACTGTGGATTTGTGCCAACAAGTGTATTATATGTATTAATCATCACATACGTATATACAAACACTTATCCACAGTTAATCTTTAAACTGCCGTCATTATAATTAACTTGTAATCATTGTTAGTATGATGGATGATGTGAGAATGTCGAAAATTGAAATCTTTATATATTGTACCTTCATAATTCATATCTAGATAATATAAATCTTTTACAATACCAACAGGAAGTACCTTGGCCAGAGTGTTGTGTGGAGCGTCGGGTCGCTGGTGGTACTCGGTTCCAACCCCACTTAGTACTCTCCTTTTTTTATTCTTCGTTTTATTTAACTAACATATTATATTTTTGTTGTATACCACTTTCATTTAATATTTATTTAACTATATATTTCCATAACTGTCGATAAATAATTAATACATACATGAAAATATGTCCTTATTTTACAAGAATTTCATTCTAACAGTTGTGAACTTGTTAAACTATTGTGGAGAATCTGAGCCCTTTAAATTATTTTTATTATGATTATTATTATTACGAGAGAGCGAGAGGTGTGTGTGTGTGTACTCACCTAATTGTACTCACCTAATTGTGGTTGCAGGGGTCGAGACTCAGCTCCTGGCCCCGCCTCTTCGCTGTCTGCTACTGGGTCTCTGCTCTCCCTGCTCCATGAGCTTTATCATACCTTGTCTTAAAACTATGTATGGTTCCTGCCTCCACTATATCTTTCTCTAGTCCATTCCACTTCCTGACTACTCTGTGGCTGAAGAAATGTTTCCTGACATCCCTTTGACTCATCTGAGTCTTCAGCTTCCAGTTGTGTCCCCTTGTTTCTGTGTTCCCTCTCTGAAACAACCTGTCACTATCTACCTTGTCAATTCCCCGCAGTATTTTGTATGTCGTTATCATGTCTCCTCTGACCCTTCTTTCCTCCAGTGTTGTTAGTCCTATTTCCCTCAACCTTTCTTCATAAGACAGACCCCTGAGTTGTGGAACTAACCTTGTCGCAAACCTTTGCACTTTCTCTAGTTTCTTGACGTGCTTGACCAGGTGTGGGTTCCAGACTGGTGCTGCATACTCTAGTATGGGCCTGACGTATACGGTATACAGTGTCTTGAACGATTCCTTGTTAAGGTAACGGAACGCTAATCTTAGGTTTGCCAGTCGCCCATATGCTGCCGCGGTTATCTGGTTGATGTGTGCTTCGGAGACGTGCTTGGTGTTATACTCACCCCAAGGTCTTTCTCCTTTGATGAGGTTTGTAGCCTTTGTCCACCTAGCCTGTACTCTGTCAGCGGTCTTCTTTGCCCTTCTCCGATCTTCATGACTTTGCATTTGGTGGGGTTAAATTCGAGAAGCCAGTTGCTAGACCAGATGTCAAGCTTGTCCAGGTCACTTTGAAGTCCTGCTTGGTCTTCATCCGATGTGATTCTCCTCATTAATTTCACATCATCTGCGAAAAGAGACACTTCTGAGTCTATCCCATCCGTCATGTCATTCACATATAGCAAGAATAGCACTGGTCCTAGGACTGACCCCTGCGGTACACCACTCGTCACAGGCGCCCACTGTGATACCTCATCACGCACCATGACCCGTTGTTGCCTCCTGTGAGGTATTCCCTGATCCATTCCAGTGCCCTTCCTGTTATACACGCTTGGTCTTCCATCTTTTTTACTAATCTCATGTGAGGAACTGTGTCAAAGGCCTTCCTGCAGTCCAAGAAAATGCAGTCAACCCACCCTTCTCTCTCTTGCCTTACCTCTGTTACTTTATCATAGAACTCCAGGAGGTTTGTTACACAGGATTTGCCTTCCCTGAAACCGTGCTGTCTGGCGTTGATTAACCTGTTCTGCTCCAGATGCTCCACCATTCTTTTTCTGATGATTTCTGATGATGTGTGTGTGTGTGTGTGTTACCATTTTGTCCTAGGCACATGTCGATTAGACACTAGGCCTGTTGTATGTGTGTATTTGTATGTGTGTGTGTGTGTGTGTGTGTGTGTATGTGTGTGTGAGTTTGTTTTAATGTAAAGTAACTAATAACAATAAGCATTTTCGAGAGCTTTTAGGAGACCCTAATGCTCCATATCAAAACACAGTTGAGGATCCTCAAAATAGATTTTCCAAGAGAAGTCGAGTACCCCAAACAGCCAGACTTGATTCTGAAGGTGAAGATTATAGTGTTTGCGCTCTGAAAGAGGGGTAAGCAAGCCGCCTTTCTCAGAGTTACCCTAATTATGACAGCTATCTCGATAAGTAATGATAAATGAAGGGTTTTGGGTCACCCTGCCTCAGTGGGAGAGGGCCGGTGTTAAAAAATGCATTATCAATAAAATATACAGTACAGCTGCATTATCAACAATTATTCTGATAGCATTCTTCCCTAACGGTATTCATTTCTTGATGTAACCAGCATTCTTACTTTAACGTTGTGTTGCTGTAGCAGTGTGTCTCAGCTGACTGACATAATTTACAAATAAACGTCTTTGCGATGATAACTCTGCTATTTTAGCCGAGGTTGACATTAATATATCAGCTCCATGAACAGTTATAGAACAATAAATTTTGTTCCTCATAGCGCTGAGTAAATATGGAGAGAAAATAGCGTAATTATAGAACAGAATTAAGTACACTTGTAAATTACTGTACATCACAAGCCCAGATAACTCAGTACATACATACATGATCAGTTCTATTTTCCAGTATTTATATTACATATTAACGTTGATTTTTTTTAAATTTCCTTGATTTTGTGTATTAAAACTGCTTGTTGTCAGGTACTTCGCTGAGAAAAATGCCCCTTGGTGTATATCCTGTGTGTTGGATAGCGGGTTTGATGTCTATCGACTTCAAACCTATCTTATCCAACCAACCAGGAGAGTCATCTAGGCTGTACCTAACCTTTTCTCCACACACAATCCAGAGTTTACCATTAATTTTGTGGTATTCGGAAGTATTTTGGTGTATGTATTGCATCAGTGACAATAAACTAAGATAATTTGGCGAAACAATCATTCTTTTTTAAGCCAAGATTGCTGCCTCCTCCTAAAAGTATGACATATACAAAATATACAGATTTTATTCCCGATTGCCAGAGTTGTAAAAAAAAAAAAAAAAAAAAAATTAGGACTATCATTGTCATTTATTCCAATTTATGTACGTGTCGTGTTTGGGTATGCTCAGTAGAGTACACTGAGAGAGACTTGCCAGTGGTAATCACTGAACCTTCTACCGTAGGTTCAGGTGACAGCACATGCTCTCATTAGAAGGCAGCATGTCGCTGTTCATAAGTGAGTCAAAGGGATGAATGTTCACGAGCCTTAAGCAGTGGCTGTCTTACTGTATTTGTCAGTGCAGGTGAGTTCACGTTTGCTCTTCAAAGCTCTTTATCCTTTTTATCTCATATTTCATTTGTTTAAGTTGTGTTATGTTATAATTGGTAATTTTTTATCGATAAACCAGCAATCTGACCATATTAAACCTAACCAGAACTAAATAACATAAATCAAGAAATTTACTGAATAAGAAGATGGGGAAATACTGTGTGATGAATCCACTGACCAATCTGACTGCAACACTGACATATCGACTGCTTTTAAGTATTCGAAATTCCAATTCCTTCTTAAGATCATGGATAGGAGGTGGTCTAGTGCGACTCCAACCTCCTCCTAGTCATTGTTGAGGTGCCCCTACCACCACTGTCACCACCACTGTCATAGCTAACACCACTACTGCTGCTGCTGTTGATGCTGCACCCGGGGTTGTTGCTGCTGCTGCTACTAAATCTAAGGTGGAAGAGGATATGAGGATGATGCTACAGCTGCTGCTAAAACTGTGGATATTGTTGTTGTTGTTGCCTCCTCTTCCTCCTTCATCTCCTCCTCCATCTTCTCTTCTCCATCTCCTCCTCATCCTCCTGCTACTACTTAACCTCAGGTTGTTGTTACTGCTGCTGCTACACCTGGGGTTGTTACTGCTGCTGCTACACCTGGGGTTGTTGTTGCTGCTGCTACACCTGGGGTTGTTACTGCTGCTGCTACACCTGGGGTTGTTACTGCTGCTGCTACACCTGGGGTTGTTACTGCTGCTGCTACACCTGGGGTTGTTACTGCTGCTGCTACACCTGGGGCTGTTACTGCTGCTGCTACCCTGGGGTTGTTACTGCTGCTGCTACACCTGGGGTTGTTACTGCTGCTGCTACACCTGGGGTTGTTACTGCTGCTGCTACACCTGGGTTGGTTGTTGCTGCTGCTACACCTGGGGTTGTTACTGCTGCTGCTACACCTGGGGTTGTTACTGCTGCTGCTACACCTGGGGTTGTTGCTGCTGCTGCTACACCTGGGGTTGTTACTGCTGCTGCTACACCTGGGGTTGTTACTGCTGCTGCTACACCTGGGGTTGTTACTGCTGCTGCTACACCTGGGGTTGTTACTGCTGCTGCTACACCTGGGTTGTTACGTGCTGCACCTGTTGTTCTGCTTACACCTGGGGTCTGTTAACCTGTGTCTGCTACACCTGGGGTTGTTACTGCTGCTGCTACACCCTTGGGCCTTTGTTACTGCTGCTGCTACACCTGGGGTTGTTACTGCTGCTGCTACACCTGGGTTGTTCTGCTGCTGCTACACCTGGGAGCCTGCACCTGGGGGTTACTGCTGCTGCTACACCTGGGGTTGTTACTGCTGCTGCTACACCTGGGGTTGTTCTGCTGCTGCTACACCTGGGGTTGTTACTGCTGCTGCTACACCTGGGGTTGTTACTGCTGCTGCTACACCTGGGGTTGTTACTGCTGCTGCTACACCTGGGGTTGTTACTGCTGCTGCTACACCTGGGGTTGTTACTGCTGCTGCTACACCTGGGTTGTTACTGCTGCTGCTACACCTGGGATTGTTAGCTGCTGCTACCCTGGGGTTGTTACTGCTGCTGCTACCCTGGGGTTGTTACTGCTGCTGCTACCCCTGGGGCTGTTACTGCTGCTGCTACACCTGGGGTTGTTACTGCTGCTGCTACACCTGGGTTGTTCTGCTGCTGCTACACCTGGGTTGTTACTGCTGCTGCTACGCCTGGGGTTGTTACTGCTGCTGCTACACCTGGGGTTGTTACTGCCTGCACCTGGGGTTGTTTGCTGCTGTCACCGTGGTTGTTGCTGCTGCACACCGGGTTGTTACTGCTGCTGCTACACCTGGGTTGTTTGCTGCTGCACACGGGGTTGTTATGTGCTGGTTTGCCTGTCACTGGTCTGTTTGGCTCTGCACGGGTGTTGCTGGTGTACGCTGCGTTGTACTGTGCTGCTACACCGGTGTTACGCTGCTGCACACCTGGGGTTGTGTGTACTTGACTGGGGTTGTTACTGCTGCCTGGTACCTGGTTTCTGCTGTCTACACCTGGGGTGCGGTACTGGGGTGCTGCTACACCGGGGTTTCTGCTGCTCCTGGTTGTCCTGTGTACCTGTGCTGCTGCTGTTCTGTGTGCTCGACTGGGTTGTTACTGCTGGCTACACCTGGGGTTGTTACTGCTCGCTACACCTGGGTTGTTACTGCTGCTACCCTGGGGTTGTTCTCTGTGTCACTGGTGTACTGTTTCTGCTACACCTGGGGTTGTTACTCGCTGCTACACCTGGGGTGTTACTGCTGCTGCTACCCTGGGTTGTTACTGCTGCTGCTCACCTGATGTTTTGTGCTACACCTGGGTTGTTACTGCTGCTGCTACACCTGGGGTTGTTACTGCTGCTGCACACCTGGGTTGTTACTGCTGCTGCTACACCTGGGGTTGTTCTGGGTGCTGCTCTGCTGGGGTTGTTTGCTCTCTACCCTGGGGTTGTCTCTGCTGCTACCCTGGGGTTGTTACTGCTGCTGCACCTGGGGTTGTTCTGCTGCTACACTTGTTGCTGGCTGCTACACCTGGGTTGTTACTGCTGCTTACACCTGGGGTTTGTCTGCTGCTGCTGCACCTGGGGTTTTGCTGCTGCTACACCTGGGTGTTGCGCTGCTACCCTGGGTTGTTATGCTGCTGCTACACCTGGGGTTGTACTGCTGCTACCCTGGGGTTGTTTTGCTGTACACCTGGGGTTGTTCTGCTGCTGCTACACCTGGGGTTGTTGCTGCTGCTACCCTGGGGTTGTTACTGCTGCTGCTCACCTGGTTTTACTGCTGCTGCCCTGGGGTTGTTACTGCTGCTGCTACACCTGGGGTTGTCTGCTGCTGCTACACTGGGTTGTTCTGCTGCTACACCTGGGGTTGTTTGCTGCTGCTACCCTGGGTTGTTACTGCTGCTGCACCTGGGTTATTGTGCTGCTACACCTGGTGTGTTGCTGCTACACCTGGGGTTGTTCTGCTGCTGCTACCCTGGGTTGTTCTGCTGCTCTACACCTGGTTGTTACTGCTGCTGCTACCTGGGGTGTACTGCTGTCACCTGGGGTTTGTGCTGCTACCCTGGGGTTGTTACTGCTGCTGCTACACCTGGGTTGTTCTGCTGCTACACCTGGGTTGTTTGCTCGCTACACCTGGGTTGTTACTGCTGCTGCTCACCTGGGGTTGTTATCTGCTCTACACCTGGGTTGTTCTGCTGCTCACCTGGGTTGTTTGCTGCTGCTACACCTGGGTGTTTGCTGCTCTACACCTGGGTTGTTCTGCTGCTGCACACCTGGTTGTTCTGCTGCTACACCTGGGGTTGTCTGCTGTGCTCACCTGGGTTGTTGCTGCTGCTAACCTGGTTGTTACTGCTGCTGCTACACCTGGGGTTGTTACTGCTGCTCACCGGGGTTGTTTGGTTGCTGCTGCTCACCTGGGTTGTTGCTGTCACACCTGGGTTACTGCTGCTGCTACACCTGGGGTTGTTCTGCTGCTGCTCCCTGGGTTGTTACTGCTGCTGCTACACCTGGGTTGTTGCTGCTGCTACACCTGGGGTTGTTACTGCTGCTGCTACACCTGGGGTTGTTACTGCTGCTGCTACACCTGGGGTTGTTACTGCTGCTGCTACACCTGGGGTTGTTGCTGCTGCTGCTACACCTGGGGTTGTTACTGCTGCTGCTACACCTGGGGTTGTTACTGCTGCTGCTACACCTGGGGTGGTTGTTGCTGCTATTTCTGGGACTGTTGTTGCTGCTGCTACAGCAGAGGTTATTGTTGCTGCTACTGCTACACCTGGGGCTGTTTCTTCTGCTACACCTGGAGTTGTATTTATGTGTGTGAATGTGTTTGCGTGTCCCAAGTCGATCTTCTTAAGTGTAGTTTGAAGCCTCTGTCCTAGACCCAGTTTCCAGTTTTTTTTTCCTCTTTTCCAATCTTTACAATCTTGCATTTACTGGGATTGACTTCTAGTAACTACTTGTCTAACTAATCTTACAGTGTGTCCAGATTCATAGTAGCTTCTCCTTGTCCTTATCAGTTTTTGTTCTCATTAATTTCACATCAGCAAACAGGGAAGTATCTATCTTTACAGAAGTTTCTCTGGAGTTTATCACAGTATTTTCCTGCTCTCTTTCACATTAGTTTTACATCATCAGCAAAGAGTGACACAACTCTCTGCCCTCTGGTGGGTGGTTCTCGTATTTAAGGAACAGTGAAGGTCTTAACACTGATCCTTGCGGAACTCCGCTCTCGTTATTCTTCCATTTATAGCATCGCTTACTGTTACTCCCTGCCTTCTGTAATTTAGGTACTCCTTGACCCACTGGAGCACTCTCCCTGTTAACCCTATTAGCTCTTCTGACTTGAGGATGTTACGGGTTTGTGGGACTCGTAACTTAAATAATATGTCCTGTCTCCTGAAGGCTGTCATCCTGCTGTCTAGGGGTAATATTATTAAACAATGAGAAAGGAACAGACACTCTAGGGCCAACTTGTACCAACATATTAAATGCTATTATTAATTATTATTATAAGGACACAAAAGTTCACTTATACAAAAATATATAATAATAGTAAAGTATATACAACTTATAATCTACTCCACTGCATCACCTTTTCTCTAGTTCACATTTAGCTCACTAGCACTCTGCTACTAGTGACACAAAATTTTTATATACATTTATAAAGAGGGAGGCTCCATGACACCCCCTTTCCCCCGCGACTTCTGCCGGTCTGTCTACCAGCAGGCAAAAATACCATACAGTACTCTGGCAAAACTTAAACAGGTCTCTGCATACTAGGGCCTTACAGATAAACATGAGAGCACTTAAACACAAACAAAATTACCTATAGTAGTCACTAAAAAAAAAAAACTCACCACACCACATACATCACTCTATCTTGTTTAGTCTCCTGTGGGGCACCTACTGAACACACCTCATCTGCTCCTGTCCTGGCCACACTGACTGACGAAGAATAATACGCGTCCGGTTTCAGTTCAATCCCGGAACTACAGATCATTTTTTATATATATATATATAAAATGTTTAATAAACTTCACCGTAATAAGGACTAAACTCTGATGTGGTTCTGTATCAAATGTTTTTTTTCTACAGTGCAAGAAAATACAACCCATCTAATCCTGTCCTTGCTTTATCTATCTGATTCTGTCGTAAAATGCCAACAAGTCGTAAAACAGGATTTTTCAACCCTAAGTCCATGCTGGTTTTCTGTAAAGAATTCTCTTCTTCCCAAATGTCCTGATATCCTGTCCATATGTGTGTGTGTGCGTGTGTGTGTGTGTGTGTGTGTGTGTGTGTGTGTACTCACCTAATTGTGGTTGCAGGGGTCGAGTCTCAGCTCCTGGCCCCGCCTCTTCGCTGTCTGCTACTGGGTCTCTGCTCTCCCTGCTCCATGAGCTTTATCATACCTTGTCTTAAAACTATGTATGGTTCCTGCCTCCACTATATCTTTCTCTAGTCCATTCCACTTCCTGACTACTCTGTGGCTGAAGAAATGTTTCCTGACATCCCTTTGACTCATCTGAGTCTTCAGCTTCCAGTTGTGTCCCCTTGTTTCTGTGTTCCCTCTCTGAAACAACCTGTCACTATCTACCTTGTCAATTCCCCGCAGTATTTTGTATGTCGTTATCATGTCTCCTCTGACCCTTCTTTCCTCCAGTGTTGTTAGTCCTATTTCCCTCAACCTTTCTTCATAAGACAGACCCCTGAGTTGTGGAACTAACCTTGTCGCAAACCTTTGCACTTTCTCTAGTTTCCTTACGTGCTTGACCAGGTGTGGGTTCCAGACTGGTGCTGCATATTCTAGTATGGGCCTGACGTACACGGTATACAGTGTCTTGAACGATTCCTTGTTAAGGTAACGGAACGCTAATCTAAGGTTTGCCAGACGCCCATATGCTGCCGCAGTTATCTGGTTGATGTGTGCCTCCGGAGACGTGCTAGGCGTTATACTCACTCCAAGGTCTTTCTCCTTTGCCGAGGTTTGTAGCCTTTGTCCGCCTAGCTTGTACTCTGTCAGCGGTCTTCTTTGCCCTTCTCCGATCCTCATGACTTTGCATTTGGAGGGATTGAATTCGAGAAGCCAACTGCTAGACCAGATGTCGAGCTTGTCCAGGTCTGTTTGCAGCCCTGCCTGGTCCTCTTCTGATGTGATTCTCCTCATTATTTTCACATCATCCGCGAATAGAGACACTTCTGAGTCTATCCCATCCGTCATGTCATTTACATAAACCAGGAATAACACTGGTCCTAGGACTGACCCCTGCGGTACACCACTCGTCACAGGCGCCCACTGTGATACCTCACCACGCACCATGACCCGTTGTTGCCTCCCTTTGAGGTATTCCCTGATCCATTCCAGTGCCCTTCCTGTTATACCTGCTTGTTCTTCCAACTTCTTTACTAATCTCATGTGAGGAACTGTGTCGAAGGCCTTCCTGCAGTCCAGGAAAATGCAATCAACCCACCCTTCTCTCTCCTGCCTTACCTCTGTTACTTTATCATAGAACTCTAGGAGGTTTGTGTGTGTGTGTGTGTGTGTGTGTGTGTGTGTGTGTGTGTGTGTGTGTGTGTGTGTTTGCTTTCCGCTTGTGGCGATCTTCTGACTTTCACATATTTAACATTTATTGGAAAGTTGTTCCTCTCGCCAATATATTGGTACTCGCGCCCACGGAGTAATTGCATGTCGTAAATCTCGGAGATTTATTACCCGCGAGATTCATATCAATATATCGTTCTATCAGGGAATTAATGAGTGCGAGATTCCCATAAAAATATCGTTCAATCAGGGATTTATTACGTGTGAGATTTATATAAAAATATCGTTATATCAAGGACTGGATTGACGCCGGATCACTTTTTTTTTGTTTGCTTTTAGATTTTGGGAGATTTTGGGATAGGTTTAAAAATTGTGTGTATCTAGTGATATGAAATGCTATAGTGGCCTTATAAATGAATCTAATTCCATAATTTTTAAAAGGATGGACTGGTAAGCCAGAGGAAGGCCTCGGTCAGATATCAAAAAATATCTAGCGGGACATCATATGACAAAGACCCTCGTCAGGAAACACTTGTCCTGTTTCCTGACGAATCTAACCTAACCTAACTTTACCTACAGTAGTCCTCATACTCTAAATCAGATTTGAAATGAATTTTCCAAGTTTACATTTTATGTGATATGACAAAAACTCTCCTGCTTCGCGGGTGTGCTAAGTAACAATAGTTTTTACCTAACATGTAAAACGTCATAGTTTTTTTCCTGTATATTTTGACCTACACCTTAGTAAGGCCTCACCAGATGAGACAAGAGTGAAGCAGAAATTTGGCGAGCGAATGTGTCATCACTAATGTGTCATCACTAATGTGTCATCACTAATGTGTCATCACTAATGTGAGAGGTTACCTGTGTTGCAGGTCAACTGAGTGATGCGCTACCAACACTGCAGGTCAGCTGAGTGATGCGCCACCAACACTGCAGGTCAGCTGAGTGATGCGCCACCAAAACTGCAGGTCAGCTGAGTGATGCGCCACCAACACTGCAGGTCAACTGAGTGAAGCGCCACCAACACTGCAGGTCAACTGAGTGAAGCGCCACCAACACTGCAGGTCGACTGAGTGAAGCGCCACCAACACTGCAGGTCAACTGAGTGATGCACCACCAACACTGCAGGTCAACTGAGTGATGCACCACCAACACTGCAGGTCAACTGAGTGAAGCGCCACCAACACTGCAGGTCAACTGAGTGAAGCGCCACCAACACTGCAGGTCGACTGAGTGAAGCGCCACCAACACTGCAGGTCAGCTGAGTGATGCGCCACCAACACTGCAGGTCGACTGAGTGAGCGCCACCAACACTGCAGGTCAACTGAGTGAAGCGCCACCAACACTGCAGGTCACTGAGTGAAGCGCCACCAACACTGCAGGTCAGCTGAGTGATGCGCCACCAACACTGCAGGTCAGCTGAGTGATGGCCACCAACACTGCAGGTCACTGGAGTGATGCGCCACCAACACTGCAGGTCATCTGAGTGATGCGCCACCAACACTGCAGGTCAGCTGAGTGATGCGCCACCAACACTGCAGGTCGACTGAGTGAAGCGCCACCAACACTGCAGGTCAACTGAGTGATGCGCCACCAACACTGCAGGTCGACTGAGTGAAGCGCCACCAACACTGCAGGTCAACTGAGTGAAGCGCCACCAACACTGCAGGTCAGCTGAGTGATGCGCCACCAACACTGCAGGTCAGCTGAGTGATGCGCCACCAACACTGCAGGTCAGCTGAGTGATGCGCCACCAACACTGCAGGTCAGCTGAGTGATGCGCCACCAACACTGCAGGTCAGCTGAGTGATGCGCCACCAACACTGCAGGTCAGCTGAGTGATGCGCCACCAACACTGCAGGTCAGCTGAGTGATGCGCCACCAACACTGCAGGTCAGCTGAGTGATGCGCCACCAACACTGCAGGTCAGCTGAGTGATGCGCCACCAACACTGCAGGTCAGCTGAGTGATGCGCCACCAACACTGCAGGTCATCTGAGTGATGCGCCACCAACACTGCAGGTCAGCTGAGTGATGCGCCACCAACACTGCAGGTCAGCTGAGTGATGGGTCGCTGAGTCTTACACAGATGCCTCTTGTCTTGTCTCACAATGGAACCACAAGTCTTACAGACAACCTTACATTCACTCTCGCAGTAATGCCGTCAGTCTCTGATATATATACGTATATATATATATATATATATATATATACGTATATATATATATATATATATATATATATATATATATATATATATATATATATATATATATATATATATATATATATACTGTAATCCTGATACTGGAGTGTTGTCATGTCAGTCTTGAAGTTTTGGTATACTGATGCAGAGAGACCTCTTGTGTACCTCTGATGTTTTGCATGGCTGCGTACAAGTACCATGCACGGAGGGAAGGATAAATAAAGACGGAAAGACAAAGACAGAGACAGAAAGAGAAGAGAAAGAGAAACAGAGACAAAAAATGAGAAAGAGAAACAGAGAGGATTGGGTGATGCAGGCTTGTGAAGTTGTGGCACCGCTAATTTAAGGTTGTTTAACCATGGAGAAGCAAAACTCTCCACTCTTGCAATGGAAAGCGTCAGGATTCCCGCTAATTAACTAATTTCCTTTACTAAATTAAATTTTGATTTTTTTCCTCTCCCATGAATCTTTAATTCTCATTCTCTCTCTCTCTCATTCTCTCTCTCTCTCTCTCTCTCTCTCTCTCTAAGGGATTATTAATAATTTTTTGATTATTGAAGCTTCTCTGACAATTTTACATTTTAATGTAAGCAACAATAGATATTTTTTATCCGAGACAGAGTTCGTCGCCAGCATCTTCTATATGTTACTGTACGGGCAAGACGGTGCGTTCTCACCACAGTGACTCTTCAAGACGCTGCGTTCTCACCACAGTGACTCTTCAAGACGCTGCGTTCTCACCACAGTGACTCTTCAAGACGCTGCGTTCTCACCACAGTGACTCTTCAAGACGCTGCGTTCTCACCACAGTGACTCTTCAAGACGCTGCGTTCTCACCACAGTGACTCTTCAAGACGCTGCGTTCTCACCACAGTGACTCTTCAAGACGCTGCGTTCTCACCACAGTGACTCTTCAAGACGCTGCGTTCTCACCACAGTGACTCTTCAAGACGCTGCGTTCTCACCACAGTGACTCTTCAAGACGCTGCGTTCTCACCACAGTGACTCTTCAAGACGCTGCGTTCTCACCACAGTGACTCTTCAAGACGCTGCGTTCTCACCACAGTGACCTTCAAGACGCTGCGTTCTCACCACAGTGACTCTTCAAGACGCTGCGTTCTCACCACAGTGACTCTTCAAGACGCTGCGTTCTCACCACAGTGACTCTTCAAGACGCTGCGTTCTCACCACAGTGACTCTTCAAGACGCTGCGTTCTCACCACAGTGACTCTTCAAGACGCTGCGTTCTCACCACAGTGACTCTTCAAGACGCTGCGTTCTCATCACAATGACTCTTCAAGAGGAAATGAAGATATTCTCCCCTTTCTCGGATCAAAACAAATTCTCTCTTATGCACCCAGCGCTTTTATTCCTGTTGACATCACAAAAGTTGTATTCAATATCGACAAGTAGATAACTATCTTATATTCTTTCAGTACTGTATACAATTATCATTTTTACACAGTCAGACACTGCGATACAACGATATCATCGTACAGAGGACATTTTCGATTTTTTTTTCCTAATCACTAGTTACGAGGATGAAGGTTGGACTTGTGAGGGACGCACTTAGCATGGGCCAGTAGGCTTGCTAGAGTGCCTCTCAATTCTTAAGTTCTTGATTCTACTAGTGGGCCCCGCCTTATGTGTCGTCTAAGATTTTCTGCGCCTCAACTTTGTCAGCATAAAATTCTCCATTATGATGCTTCAGCTTCACACTGTTTCAGACTATGGAGCTTAACTCTGTTCCAGACAGAGGGACTAACATCCTCAAAACTACTTAATCGATGGTGACGAAGTTTTTATTCTACTGTGTAAGAAAAACGTATCGGAATAAAGTTATCTAACTGTTACACTTATCTAAGAATAACCTAGATTCAATACCACAGAAAAACGCAGGCAAAGCATTTGCGTTTTTTTTGTTTTTCCTGTGCCACTGAACGCTGGTTATTCGTATGTATTCCTCATACAGTCAGCGTAATGTATGGTTCTTGCTTATGACTCTTACTGACTGTAAGGGACTTTGTATTCCTCGTACAGTCAGCGTAATGTATGGTTCTTGCTTATGACTCTTACTGACTGTAAGGGACTTTGTATTCCTCGTACAGTCAGCGTAATGTATGGTTCTTGCTTATGATTCTTACTGACTGACCGGGACTTTGAAAATGCCCCAAGTTCGAATGTTTTTTTTTTAATTTCTTTGATAAAATGAAGGGCTCTAGATCCAACGAACTGAAGCTCTGCTTCCCGTCCTCCAGTCAAAGTTGATTTCTTCCCTTTCCCAGACGCAGGATGACATGTACGATATTAGCTTTTTCACGAATACAACAATAACAATAATAACAACAATAATAATAATACAAAGACAAAGAAAATGAACAAGAAAACACAAAGGAAAACGTAAACGAGAAAGAACACGAAAAAATATATTTGTTTGCTTTCTGCCTAAATTATACCACGAAATTAGAGGAAAGCTGTGTACACAAGCCTCACAAACGAGGCATCCACTGGCCTGTGCAACGCTGCAACTATTTACGTATGCACTATTCATGTGCTCATGTAACGTTGGCTCACTTAAAAAGAATATTTAATCAAACGACCTGAGCCTACAGTGGTGCTTAAAGGGTAACCATGGCGACAGTGCCGCCTAGTAGAGAAAGTTTATTTTCGCCACGTTTTTACTGAAGTAGTATCGAGACTAACAGGTGGCCTTTCCTTCTCCATATTGATGTAATAATCGTAGGGGTGAGTGTCCCACTCGTAGGGGTGAGTGTCCCACTCGTAGGGGTGAGTGTCCCAGTCGTGGGTTGAGTGTCCCACTCGTGGGTTGAGTGTCCCAGTCGTGGAAGTAAGTGTCCCAGTCGTGGGAGTAAGTGTCCCAGTCGTGGGAGTAAGTGTCCCAGTCGTGGGAGTAAGTGTCCCAGTCGTGGGAGTAAGTGTCCCAGTCGTGGGAGTAAGTGTCCCATCGTGGGAGTAAGTGTCCCAGTCGTGGGAGTAAGTGTCCCAGTCGTGGGAGTAAGTGTCCCAGTCGTGGGAGTAAGTGTCCCAGTCGTGGGAGTAAGTGTCCCAGTCGTGGGAGTAAGTGTCCCAGTCGTGGGAGTAAGTGTCCCAGTCGTGGGAGTAAGTGTCCCAGTCGTGGGAGTAAGTGTCCCAGTCGTGGGAGTAAGTGTCCCAGTCGTGGGAGTAAGTGTCCCAGTCGTGGGAGTAAGTGTCCCAGTCGTGGGAGTAAGTGTCCCAGTCGTGGGAGTAAGTGTCCCAGTCGTGGGAGTAAGTGTCCCAGTCGTGGGAGTAAGTGTCCCAGTCGTGGGAGTAAGTGTCCCAGTCGTGGGAGTAAGTGTCCCAGTCGTGGGAGTAAGTGTCCCAGTCGTGAGAGCAAGTGTCCCAGTCGTGGGAGTAAGTGTCCCAGTCGTAGGTTGATGGTACGGATGGCCTCATTGCTCAAGGGAAGGAGAGAATAGCAAAGGTCATATCTACTGAACATAGATATCTTTGTGTTGTGGTCACTGGAGTGTGAAGCAACGATGGGTGGAAATAACGTCGTTGATGATCAACAAGATGCGCAGGATCGATACGACTCGGAGCAACATGGGGATGAGAAACGTGCAATGGGAATGAATAATTTAGGATGCAATAACAATGAGGAGTCTGGCGAGTCCGATTCCAGTGGTAGCTTTTTAACCCCCATGACAACGAACATCGACAGAGAAACGTGGTGGTACGAACGAATTATGTGCGACAGACAGTTCAAGATGTCGCAGAGGACGGGGAATATCATCACCAATAATATAGAGGCTGAAAGAGACAGGAGACACCTGGTCTCGAGTGAAATTCGGATAGTTATCAAATCGGTAAAACAAATGACACAGTTGATGTAAATGGTTCGAAAACCGTCGCTCAAACAGGTACCGCGAACGCACATGTTACGGTAGCGGAAGTATCAGGGTGTTGTTGGTGCAAGCACCGCGAGAGAGCGAGTATCACCTCGTCAACAAACACCCACATGGACAACAGTTAGAATAAAAGCGTTTACGAATGAAAGTTTTCTTCCCAAGTAACCACAGTACTAAACAAAGTAAAAGGAATTCAGGAAATGCTAAGATAGGAAAAAGGAAAATAAAAACCACAGGCAATATGGTAATAAGGATCATTACTGACAATGTTAATGGTCTTATTTCAGCTCCTAAGAAACTTTGGTGGTGTGCTATGTTAAGCAGATGCTATATTAAAACATTAGTACAGGAAGTGTCAAAAATTAGTTAGATGTTGCAAGATATGATGTGTATGGTGCCTCTTCCGTGCGCTTTAAAAGCGGAGTTGCTATGCAACAAGATCACAGTAAACAGATATCACAATATGCAAAACAACCACTGTGAACAAAAAATAATGAATATCCAAGCACTTTCGTGATTTCTCACATTATCAAGGACATGTAAAAATAATAGAACAGTAGAAGGCTTATATGCAGAGATGTCACTTCACCTACGGTATTACACTTGTCTCAGTATGATGCAGATATTAGTGTCAAAAACTTGTCACGCATAGCTTAAATTCTTCCCAAATTTTATTAATTATCAATGAACCCTAAACTATTATTCATATTAAAATCAGTACTATCTCTTATGAAGCTCAATGCAAGAATATTTCTCTCAGCCACGGACCTGCCTGATACAGCTTTCTCGGCCTTTTAAAATTCAATTCGGTGTTTAAAATCTATCACATGTATAAACACAGCAATCGACTCCTGTCCAGTTCTAATGTTATGTTTATGCTGTTGCAATCTTAGTTCAAGGCTTCTTTTAGTTTGCCTGTAATAAACTATTGCATTTTTTACAGGGAATCTTGTAGACAGAACCATCATTTTTGGGGGACTTTTAATCAGATTTTCTTTTATTGTACTAAGATTTTTAAATACAACTATGAACAATGTACACGTGTGTAACATGTACACTTGAAGTATACAATGTAGAGTGTGAGAATGAAGGTAGAATTGTACGTGTAAATGGAAAATGAGTTCGTCTCTTCATTGCAATTTTTTCAGTGATATGTCATGTTATTTAAGTTCCTGCCCAGAAGTGTGTATTGTGGGAGATGACTGAAACAGTTTAGTAAGACTGAAGGAAGTGGAGCCAAGTGGAGCTGGATGCGTATCTTTTGTATTAGGAAGTCTACAGAGTGATGTTGACATGTGCGTTAATATATCAAGAGACTTTACAAACCTGTAACCTAGGCAGCAACTGTGGCCCGATGCATTTCAGGCAAAATAAAATTGGTCTGATTTTGTTTCTGGATATGACTGCAACTCCCAGTAATTTATATGGATTTAATATTCAGAACATACATGACATGACCTGACTTTCTCTCCTATCAGTTAAGATCTGACTGGGTTACTGACACCCATTGAAGAACTGAGCCTCCCAGAGCCTAGAAGGTAATGCTGCCCAAAGCCATGAGTAAATTGAAGGCAACATGTGCTATTATCATGACTAGCAACAGAAGCAAGCTTTCCTAATTAATTTGTGAAGCCTTCACCTCAGCCCTGTCAGAGAGGGATGACTAAACCTTACCTCTCAGTGACTGGCTGCCCTTCACATCTGTACGAAATTGGCAGTGAGAAAGAAAAACAAGATGTCCGGTGCTTCTGACCATTGATGTGTCCAGCGGTCCGGCTTGGTGACTTGGCAAAATATGACCACACTCCATCCACACCACACCCCACACTCCACCACTCACACTCCACCACCCACACCCCACCACCCACACCCCACCACCCACACCCCACCACCCACACCCCACACTCCACCACCCACACCCCACCACCCACACCCCACACTCCATCCACACCACACTCCACCACCCACACCCCACCACCCACACCCCACACTCTACCACCCACACCCCACCACCCACACCCCACACTCTACCACCCACACCCCACACTCCATCCACACCACACTCCACCACCCACACCCCACCCCATCACCCACACTACATCACCCACACTACACCACCCACACTACACCTCACATTCCACCACCAACACCCCACCACACCCCATCACCCACACTACACCCCACACAACACCCACACCACACCCCATCACCAACACTACACACTCCACCACCCACACCCCACCACCCACACCCCACCACCCACACCCCACCACCCACACCACACTCCATCCCCCACACTACACTACACACTCCACCACACCATACTCCACTCACACCGCCTTACTCTACACACTAATCCTAACCCTAGGCCTCATCTCAAGTCTCACCTTAGGCCTAACACTGCCTCACTCACTTGAACCACACAATAATCAACCTAACCCCCCACTTCCAACTCCACATTCACCCAACATGAACCTACTCCACTCTAAAGTGAACTGCTCACATTTTAAGCTGCCTAGAGTGTGTTGCCATATAGTCACAGCAGTAATTGTTTCTTGGGATGGTTAAAGGAGAAACTGGACCAATCGTGTAGCTGTAGTGAAGAGTGTGTTCCAGTAAAAATATATATCTATTTGCCCATTATTGGAAAAGAGCTTAATCTATATAATTAATGTGAAGTGGTGAGGGACAACCCCACGGGTTAGAACCCCACCCCACGGGTGGGGTTTATATTACTGCTACTTTATTCCTAGAAACATCATTCGCAATATTTTCATCGCTGTCAGAACTTCTTTCATAGTGGATGACTTCAGTGAACGTCAGACATGAACATCTGATCCTCTGTCAGTGTGATCCTTATCAGGGCAGACGATCTAATCTTTCTTAAAAGCGTGACATTAGTAATATGCCTGACCTGGGGATCTGATCTATGATAGATAGCTTGACTTCAGTGACACGTCAGATTAGGGGATTTGATCCTCTGTCAGTGTGGGTAACATTAACGTAACGTCAGACTTGGGGATATGATCCTCTTTGATAGCCTGATTTCAGTTAAATGTCAGGCCAAGTATCTGATCCACTGACAGCGTGACATTAGTGGAAACCTTAGGCCAGAGGATACGACCCTGTCGTAGTGGGTGATATCACTGAAGCATCAGACTAGGGGATCTAATCCTCTTTGATAACGGGACATCAATTCCGTTATTGAGGCTTTGCGACTCCCTACAGAAATATAATTATGTAACAGTTAAAGAAACTCGTGATTTAAGAAAATGAACGAGAAACAAAATGAAGGAAAAAGGCAAGTGAATCAGTTAAGAGAAGAGAGAAGAGGTGGAGGATAGGAGAGAGGTGTTGGAGAGGAGAGATTTGGAAGAGATGATGTTGGAGGAGGGGCGGGGTCCAGCGGTCCATTTTAAAGCCAGGGAAACGTATGCTCTTACGAGCGACAAGTGTTGGAGTAATTTGGATTTGCTGAGGAGACAAAGCTGGAAACGTGGATTAATTATACTATTAGTGGAGAAGGAGAGGGGTAGAGAGGGGGAGGAGTAGAGAGACAGAGGGGGAGGAGTAGAGAGACAGAGGGAAAGAGGAAGAGGGGTAGAGAGGCAGAGGGAGAGAGAGTGTGATAGACATAGATAATTTAAAGGATAGTACCTATCAAGATATAACAAAATATCTTACCTCTTTCATATAGGTAGCCGTTGAAAGGACTAACTATACCTAACAACTTATGTGTGCATAAGTGAGGTTAGGATGGCATAGCAGAAGACTACTGTATCTCCACTTCCTACCACCACTCTTCTCATTTCATGAAATGGTGATGCAAACGCTACTAGAAAAACTGTGTACTGACATTAAATAGGAAAGGTAGACATAATTGGACTTCTACAGCTAAGTTACTATTACCGCTACTACCACCACTACTGTCACTTCAAACACTACTACGTTACCCTGAGTGGCAGTGATCAACTAATTGTCATAGACCGTTTATGAGCTGACATCGGACCTCTAGAGGGCAAGACCATCTCCTGCAGCATATATAATTGAATCAGATATTTGCAAAGTACTCGCAACGTCGTTTTATGTTATGACAGTCTGTTGCAATTTGTCATTGCATCGCATTGACAAAAAGTTTCATTTCAAACAATTCTCCTTGCTTGATTTCGTCAAAATTTAGTATCTTAAAGCCCTTAATGAACTATTGCAGTTTGATTCTTAGAGATGATTAGGTCCAGAACTATGAGGCTGTTTTAAAATAGGTTTGTTTCCTAGTGAAGGTTTGACTTTTGTCTCTGTTTTTACTCTCTCAAGCTTATCGTCATTTAAATATGATTCAGGTGCTAAAGCGTGACGAGTGTTACAGCATATTCGAGGTGAGGTGTGACGAGTGTTACAGCATGTTCGAGGTGAGGTGTGACGAGTGTTACAGCATGTTCGAGGTGAGGTGTGACGAGTGTTACAGCATGTTCGAGGTGAGGTGTGACGAATGTTACAGCATGTTCGAGGTGAGGTGTGACGAGTGTTACAGCATGTTCGAGATGAGGTGTGACGAGTGTTACAGCATGTTCGAGGTGAGGTGTGACGAGTGTTACAGCATGTTCGAGGTGAGGTGTGACGAATGTTACAGCATGTTCGAGGTGAGGTGTGACGAGTGTTACAGCATGTTCGAGATGAGGTGTGACGAGTGTTACAGCATGTTCGAGGTGAGGTGTGACGAATGTTACAGCATGTTCGAGGTGAGGTGTGACGAGTGTTACAGCATGTTCGAGATGAGGTGTGACGAGTGTTACAGCATGTTCGAGGTGAGGTGTGACGAGTGTTACAGCATGTTCGAGGTGAGGTGTGACGAATGTTACAGCATGTTCGAGGTGAGGTGTGACGAATGTTACAGCATGTTCGAGGTGAAGTGTGACGAGTGTTACAGCATGTTCGAGATGAGGTGTGACGAGTGTTACAGCATGTTCGAGGTGAGGTGTGACGAGTGTTACAGCATGTTCGAGGTGAGGTGTGACGAATGTGTTAAAGCGTTAATATTGTTCCTGGTGTTTCTGATTTTTTCGCTATGAAATGTATAATTTAATTTCCTTTGCCGTTCGTAGCAACACTTTTTTAAATATAATTTATGCCATTGCTAATGACTACTCCAAGGTCTTTCTCTCTTTTTAGGCTAATATTTTTTTCGAGACCTTACACATTCATGAATGTCACGCTTGTTTTTAAAATGTATTGCTATGCAATTCTTCACACGGAAACAATTCTTTGAACTCCGTGATCACTGCGTCAACCTCTTCGGTTTCCATATATGTGAATTTCTCACATATGACTTGCAGTAAGTTTGTCGATTTACGTCACTTTAGGTTTAGTTAAGTTTGACTTTCGTCAATCTATAAAAAATAAGCAATTATAACGTACCACAAAGCCACTAATTGAAATACATAGGCGATAAAAAAAAAAAAACTTTCTGACGAGTAATCAAAAAACGGGAACCCACCGAACGTACGAATCAAGGCTCGTTGAACAGTCGTTCATTTGATAATTAACTTTCCGATATCGTATATTATCAATGTGTAAAGAGGATGGGTTGCCGCGGCAACCCACTAGGCCACCGATGCAACATTTTTATCCTAATTTTGTGTCATCCACGAAATTTGTGAACTAGACTTTAGTCCTATTTTAAGATTTGTGTAAAATTTTGAAAAAAATGACAATTTCCTCTTTAGATCAAAATAATTCTCTAACGTTCACATCTGTTCATAATGCAGTTCACTTCTCTTACAACACATTCTATAAAAACCTTACACAGCCATGGTGGTGACTACACCCATCCTTGACCTCGCTTGATGTCAGTGTCAGGGTGTCACTGCTGCCTCGGTGGTCTTCGTGCAGGCGATAGGTCTTAAACTTAGACTTCATGACTCGTCAAGACATCGTAATAACACAAATGCAAGCGAATCACATAACGGGTGGGACTTGAACCTATGGCTGGTGAGTCCTAACACTCACAGGCGAGTGCGTAAACCACTCGGCCAGTTGGCTCTAATAAAATTTTAGACATACTTTGTCACAACATATATCACTGCGTCCCTTTACTTCCTGTCTCTCGTTGTTTATAGACAGTAAAGCAGCAATAAAAATATGACTGGAGTCAGAAGACGAATGAAAATACATCAAAGATACACCATTTTCTAGGAGCCAGCGCCACTGAGGAACAAAAGACCCACAGGGAGGCCGCAGAGAACAGGAGGGACCCGACTGTTTGTTATACAAGGAGGACTCGAGAACTTGTGAGCGTCACAAAACTTTTGTAAACTTTTTTAATAGGTCACAACTGTTGACATTTCTACCCCATTCATTTTTTGGAGATGGGTGTGGATGATGTCTTTTATATATTTAACTTTATATATCGTGCCGAATAGGTAAAAATTTGCGATTTGGGCTTAAATAGCAACGCTCTTCTTGCCGAATAAGGCAAGCGAAAATTTGTGTATGCAATTATTTCGCAAAAAATCATTCTGAACCTAACAAAAATATATTTCATTGTATTTGTTTATTATTAACTTAATGTAAACCTATCTAAAATATATTTAGCTGGATTAAGCTAAATTAAATCGCGCTTGTTATAATAAGGTTAGGTATGTTCTCTAAGGTTCTTTTGGTACAAAATTATTAATTTTCACATTAACATAAATTAAAAAAATATATATCTTTAAACATATAAGAGAAATTTTTAGAAAGGACTTAATTTTAAACGAGCTATTGCTAATTGACCAATTTTACCTATTCGGCACGACATATATATATGTATATATTACACACACACACAACTTTGCTCATTTTGCGTTTAAACTAAGATAGAAGTTACTGAAAACATGGCTTCCCTTAAGACTTGTTTAAGTGTTCAATTTCCTGCTTCACAAAGTCTATCAGAAAAGTTTGCCAACGTGTCAAATACGTATCTATTAACCATAGTTCAAAATGCTAGTCATGTCGGGAATTCATTCTGGAATTTCATTAGGTTCAAAGTTTTCATGAAATTCGTGTCGTATGAAATTTGAGTCATTGAAAATGCATTGAAATTAAAGCACAAGTAATAATGCAATGGCTGGTCTTAAACCCGTTGTTTTATTTGACCCATTGATCATTTAATCAAGGGTCATCCGTTTGGAACCAGCTGCAGTGCTCACACCCCTAAACGGAGGTTCCTTGATGCCGTCGCGGGGCTTTTGATACAAGGCGTTGATCCTGTTCCCTCCTTTCCTTGATCGAGCCTGATTGCCTCCGATTCCCCCAGGTTCGGCGCATCCGCTTAAATTTATGTTCTCTTTCCCAATCTGTTTTAGAGTTCAGAAAATGCCTAGTTTCTCTCATTAACCTCCGAAGCTTTGAACATTTGTACTTTACTGTGTTTACGTAGATATTTCTTAAAACCCTTATGGCACTGTTGTCTGTTAATGGCTTCTTCAATCATCGTCCCCGCGGCCCAGTTTAAAGTCAGGCCACCTACACTGAATATTAAATATTACAGGAGAGAGAATTGTACGTGAGAAAAACATGTACAATTCACGATACGAGGACAAGTTTCGCCCACCAGGGGCTTCTTCAGTCCATCACAAAAAGACGAAGAGTTTATCATATAAAAACACTACACAAAACAATTAAAAACAGAACAAAAAAGACTGGAAACACTTAAAAAACTACAAAAGCACCTAAAATCACACAAAAACAACTCTCTTGTTCTCTGTACTAGACTGATGAATCCCCTACTGGGCAAAACGTATTCTCAGTAAATGTCTTGATAACTGCATGCGTATCTTTCTTACATGTCGGTGTTAATTAATAAGAACTACTAAGAAACAAACAGAAAAAAACAAAGTGTACACTGAATATAAATAAACGTCTGCAAGATTTACCTCTTGCATGCTAGTGATGGAAATAAATGAACTGGAATCCTCTTATAGCAAGACTGCAGTGAATCCCTGGACAGTTCTTGACTAGAGAGGCACTAAAGTCTTGCCATAAGTCTGAAACTCAAGTGTTAAATGATTTGCACTCTGATCTGATACTGGGTCTTATCATCCCTCCGCATCATTTCTTAAACCTGCAATTCAACCAACTCTCTAATACATTTCTTTCGCTTATATATAACGTTACGTTTGAAGCCAGGGAATCCAAAGGGCCAGAGTTGAATTAATGTTTTAGGCGTCTTTGATATGGTAATGAAGGCAGTGTTGTGAAGGATGCCAACCTTGATATATACACGAAGCAGCGCACTGCCACCATCAACACTGATGATCTCTTTCTGTGGCCAGTCCTCCTCAAGGTTGGGCTGGATGCTGGCTGGGATTTGGGGCTAGATCTGGGCAGGGGCTGAGGGCTGGATGCTGGATTAGGGCTGAGCTAGGGATGAAAGCTAGGGACGAAGACTGGATGCTGGGCTAGATGCTAGGCATGAGCTGAAAACTGGATGCTGTGCTAGGGTTGAGGGCTGGGTGCAGGGTCTGAGGGCTGGATGCTGTGCTGGGACTAAGGGCTGGATGCTGTGCTGGGCCTGAGGGCTGGATGTTGTACTGGGCCTGAGGGCTGGATGCTGTGCCGGGGCTGAATGCTGTGCCGGGCTGAGGGCTGGATGCTGTGCCGGGGCTGAGGGCTAGATGCTGTGCTGATGCTGAGGGCTGGATGCTGTGCTGGGGCTAAGGTCTGGATGTTATGTTGGGGCTGAATGCTGGGCTGAGGCTGAGGGCTGGATGCTATGTTGGAGCTGAGGGTCTGGATGCTGTGCTGGGACTGAGGGTCTGGACGCTCTACTGGGGTTGAGGGTTAGATACTGTTGCTGAGGCTAAGGGCTGGATGCTGTGCTGGGGCTGAGGGATGGTTGCTGTCCTGGGGGCTGTAGGATGGATGCTGGGCTGGGGGCTGAGGATTTGAATGTTGTGCTGGGGCAGAGGGCTGGATGCTGTGATGGGGCTGATGGTTGCATACTGTGCTGCGGCTGAGGGTTGGATGCTGGGCTGGGGGCTGAGGGTCTGGATGCTATGCTGAGGCTGAGGGCTGGATGCTGGGTTGGGGCTGAGGGCTGGATTCTGATGCTGGGCTGTGGCTGAGGGATGAATGCTGGGCTGGGGCTGAGGAATGGATGCTGGGCTGGGGCTGGGGATAAGGGCTGGATTTTGGGCTGGGGCTGAGAGCTGAGGGCTGGATCCTGGGATGGGCCTCAGGGGATGGATGCGGCACAGGGGCTGGATGCTGGGATGGGCTGAGGGCTGGATGCGGCGCTGGGGCTGGATGCTGGGCTGGAGCTGATTGCTGGGTTGGGGCTGAATGCTGCGCTGCGACTGAGGAATGAATGCTGGGATGGGGCTGAGGGCTTTATGTTGGGCTGGGGCTGATGGCTGGATGCTGTGATGGGGCTGAGGGATGGATCCTTGGATGGGCTGAGGGCTGGATGATGGGCTAGGGCTGAGGTATGGATGCTGGGCTTGGGATGAGGGCTGGATTTTGTGCTGGAGCTCAGGGCTGGATACTGGGATGGACTGAGGGCTGGATGCTGCGCTGAAGCAGGAGGCTGGCTGGGGCTGAGGGCTGGATGTTGGGCTGGGGACTCGATACTGGGCTGGGGCTGATTGCTGGGTTGGGAGTGAGGGCTGGATGCTGCGCTGCGGCTGAGGAATGAATGCTGAGCTGAGGTTGAGGTTCGGATGCTGGGCTGGGGCTGAGGGCTGGATGTTGTGACGGGCCTGAGGGATGGATACTGTGCTGGGTCTGAGGGTTGGATGCTGGACTAGGGAGTGGATGCTTGGCTGGGCTGAGGACTGGATGCTGGGCTAGGGCTGAGGTATGAATGCTGGGCTGAGGGCTGGATGCTGTCCTGGGGCTGAAGGCTAGATCTTGAGCTGAGGGCTGGATGCTGAGCTGGGGGCTGGGGGCTGGATACTGGCCTGGGGCTGAGGGCTGGATGCTGTGATGGGGCTGAGGAATGGATACTGTCCTGGGTCTGAGGGTTGGATGCTGGGCTGGGGGGGCTGGATACTGGCCTGGGGCTGAGGGCTGGATGCTGTGATGGGGCTGAGGGATGGATACTATGCTGGGTCTGAGGGTTGGATGCTGGGCTGGGGCTGAGGAATGGATGCTTGGCTGGGCTGAGGACTGGATTCTGGGCTAGGGCTGAGGTATGGATGCTGGGCTGAGGGCTGGATGCTGGAATTTGGATGAGGGCTGGATGATGGGTTTGGGATGAGGGCTGGATGCTGGGATGGACTGAGGGCTGAATGCTGGGCTGAGGGCTAGATGATGGGATGGTGCTGAGGACTGGATGCTGGGCTGGGGGCCGGATGCTGGGCTGGGGCTAAATGCTGGGCTGGTGCTGAGGGATGGATGCTGGGCTGGTGCTGAGGGATGGATGCTGGGCTGGTGTTGAGGGCTGGGTGCTGGGCTGGAGCTGGATGTTGGGCTGGAGCTGCATGCTGGGCTGGGGCTGGATGCTGGGCTGGGGCTGGTTGCTGGGCTGGTGCTGAGGGCTGGATGCTGGGCTGGTGTTGAGGGCTGGATGCTGGGCTGGGGCTGGATGTTGGGCTGGGGCTGGATGCTGGGCTGGGGCTGGATGCTGGGCTGGTGCTGAGGGCTGGATGCTGGGCTGGTGCTGAGGGCTGGAGCTGGATGCTGGGCTGGTGCTGAGGGCTGGGGCTGGATGCTGGGTTGGGGCTGGATGCTGGGCTGGTGCTGAAGGCTGGGGCTGGATGCTGGGCTGGGGGCTGGATGCTGGGCTGGGGGCTGTATGCTGGAAATCTGGCAGCAAACCATCCATCTCTTTTTTCCAATATTTTCAAACAATCTCCTTCACAATTTCTTCTACAAACATAAATACAATTTTTATATTATTTAAGACAGGTTAAAGTAAGATTCAGGGATGTGCCGAAGTATCCGTATTAATATCGGCCATTTTTATAGTATCGGTATCGGTTATAAAACAGCCTATACGTGTCGATACTTTTCAAACTGTTAATATTACTTGTGTGCTTGAGAATATCAACATTAACACTCTGTCTCATGATTGTGAGAGTTACACACACACGCGCGCAGCACGCACGCACAACACACACACACACACACACAGACCCAGTAGCGGACAGAAAAGAGGCGGGGCCAGGAGCTGAGTCTCGACCCCTGCAACCACAATTAGGTGAGTACAATTAGGTGAGTACACACAGCACCCAAGCAACCCAAAACCCACCATCACTGCTACCCCCACCCCACCACAAACTCCACCCCACCAACCCATACCCCAACCATACAATCCCTCCCACCCATGCTGCAACCCCCTATGGGCACCATGCCCACCCCCCCAACCCACCAAGATCTCCCTAGGGCCACAGTATCGGAAACGAGGTTGAAGGTTTGGTACACAAACGCGGATGGAATTACGAATAAGTATGAAGAGTAGAATGAAAGAATAGGTGAGGTGTTCCCAGACATCATAGCTGTCACAGAAACTAAACTCGATGAGACAGTAACAGATGCAATCTTCAAACAGGGATATCAGATCCTGAGGAAAGATAGAAGGAGCAGGGGAAGGGGGAGGAGGGGTCGCACTGCTTGTAAGAAACAGTTGGAGATTCGAGGAAATGGAAGGAATGGAGGTGTGTAGAGAAAGGGACTTCATAGTAGGTACCATCCAGTCTGGGGAGCACAAGATAGTCATTGCAGTGATGTATAACCCACCACAGAACTACAGGAGGCCAGGTGAGGAATATGATGAGAACAACAGAGCGATGGTGGACACTCTGGCAGAGGTGGCAAGAAAAGCGCATATGAGCAGAGCGAAGTTACTGGTCATGGGCGATTTCAACCACAGGGAGATCGACTGGGAGAACCAAGAACCACGTGGGGGTCCAGAAACTTGGAGACCCAAGATGATGGACGTGATACTGGAAACCCTGATGCACCAACATGTCAGGGACACGACCAGAGAGAGAGAGGAGAGGATGAACCAGCAAGACTGGACCTTGTATTCACCCTGAACAGCTCAGATATTGAAGACATAACACACGAGAGCCCCCTGGGAGCCAGCGACCATATGGTGCTGAGCTTTGAGTACAATGTAGAGCTACAGGTGGAGAGGGAAAACGGTATCGAAAGAGACAAACCAGACTTTAAAAGAGGAAACTACACGGGCATGAGGAATTTCCTGCAGGAGGTTCAGTGGGAAAGGGAAATGGAAGGACAGGCAATAAATGAAATGTTGGAATACGTAGGGGCAAAGTGCAAGAAGGCAGAGGAACGGTTTATACCCAGAGGAAAAAGATTAAATGGGAAGGCCAGAAAGAGCCCCTGGTTTACCCAAAGGTGCAGGGAGGCAAAGACTCAGAGTGTCAGAGAATGGAAAAAATACAGAAGGCAAAGAACCCAAGTAAACAAAGAGATTAGTAGAAGAGCTAGAAACGAGTATGCACAGGTACGGAGGGAGGCCCAGAAACAGTACGAAAACGACATAGCATCAAAAGTTAAGTCCGACCCGAAACTGATGTACAGTCACATCAGAAGGAAGACAAAAGTCAAGGACCAGGTGATAAGGCTGAAGAGAGAAGATGGGCAACTCACAAGTAACGATCAAGAGGTATGTGAGGAGCTCAACTTGAGGTTTGAGGAAGTATTCATAGTGGAGGAAGGAAGGCAGCTGGGTAGACAGGACGGGGTGCATCACCAACAAGGGATGTATCAAGTGCTAGAGGGTATACACACAACTGAGGAGGAAGTGAAGCAGTTACTCAGTGACCTTGATAACCCTCAAAGGCGATGGGTCCGGACAACATCTCCCCGTGGGTTCTTCGGGAAGGAGCTGAGGTACTGAGTGTGCCACTTACCATAATATTCAACACATCCCTTGAAACTGGGCAGCTACCTGAGGTATGGAAAAAGGCCAACGTAGTCCCCATCTTTAAAAAAGGAGACAGAAAAGAGGCACTAAACTATAGACCGGTGTCACTTACGTGTATAGTGAGCAAAGTCCTGGAGAAAATCATCAGGAAAAGAATGGTGGAGCATCTGGAGCTGAACAGGATAATAAACACCAGACAGCACGGATTCCGGGAAGGCAAATCCTGTGTAACAAACCTCCTGGAGTTCTATGATAAAGTAACAGAGGTAAGGCAAGAGAGAGAAGGGTGGGTTGATTGCATTTTCCTGGACTGCAGGAAGCCTTCGACACAGTTCCTCACATGAGATTAGTAAAGAAGTTGGAAGAACAAGCATGTATAACAGGAAGGGCACTGGAATGGATCAGGAATACCAGGAGGCAACAACGGGTCATGGTGCGTGATGAGGTATCACAGTGGGCGCCTGTGACGAGCGGTGTACCGCAGGGGTCAGTCCTAGGACCAGCGTTATTCTTGGTATATGTAAATGACATGACGGACGGGATAGACTCAGAAGTGTGTCTGTTCGCAGATGAGTGAAATTAATGAGGAGAATCACATCGGAAGAAGACCAAGCAGGACTTCAAACAGACCTGGACAAGCTTGACATCTGGTTAGCAACTGGCTTCTCGAATTCAATCCCACCAAATGCAAAGGCATGAAGATCGGAGAAGGGCAAAGAAGACCGCTGACAGAGTACAGGCTTGGCGGACAAAGGCTACAAACCTCGGCAAAGGAGAAAGACGTTGGGGTGAGTATAACGCCAAGCACGTCTCCGGAGGCACACATCAACCAGATAACTGCGGCAGCATATGGGCGACTGGCAAACCTAAGATTAGCGTTCCGTTACCTTAACAAGGAATCTTTCAAGACACTGTATACCGTATACGTCAGGCCCATACTAGAATATGCAGCACCAGTCTGGAACCCACACCTGGTCAAGCACGTAAAGAAACTAGAGAAAGTGCAAAGGTTTGCGACTAGGTTAGTTCCACAACTCAGGGGTCTGTCCTATGAAGAAAGGTTGAGGGAAATAGGACTAACAACACTGGAGGAAAGAAGGGTCAGAGGAGACATGATAACGACATACAAAATACTGCGGGGAATCGACAAGGTAGACAGTGACAGGATGTTCCAGAGAGGGAACACAGAAACAAGGGGACACAACTGGAAGCTGAAGACTCAGATGAGTCAAAGGGATGTTAGGAAGCATTTCTTCAGCCACAGAGTAGTCAGGAAGTGGAATAGTCTTGAGAAAGATATAGTGGAAGCAGGAACCATACACAGTTTTAAGACGAGGTATGATAAAGCTCATGGAGCAGGGAGAGCAGAGACCCAGTAGCGGACAGCGAAGAGGCGGGGCCAGGAGCAGAGTCTCGACCCCTGCAAGCACAATTAGGTGAGTATAATTAGGTGAGTACATTCACATTCACATACACACACAGGAGCTGAACTGAGCTGAGGAGCTGAGTCTTCACTCCTGCAACCACAAATAAGTGAGTACACACACACACATTCACACACACACACACACACACATATTCACACACACACTCATACACACACACACACACCAGGAGCAATGAATCGACCCTTGCAACCACAAATAGGTGAATACATACACACACACAAACACACACACACACACACAGGGAGACAACAACGGGTCATGGTGCGTGGTGAGGTATCACAGTGGGCGCCTGTGACGAGCAGTGTACCGCAGGGGTCAGTCCTAGGACCAGTGTTATTCCTGGTATATGTAAATGACATGACGGACGGGATAGACTCAGAAGTGTCTCTATTCGCGGATGATGTGAAAATAATGAGGAGAATCACATCGGAAGAGGACCAGGCAGGGCTGCAAACAGACCTGGACAAGCTCGACATCTGGTCTAGCAATTGGCTTCTCGAATTCAATCCCTCCAAATGCAAAGTCATGAGGATCGGAGAAGGGCAAAGAAGACCGCTGACAGAGTACAAGCTAGGCGGACAAAGGCTACAAACCTCGGCAAAGGAGAAAGACCTTGGAGTGAGTATAAAGCCAAGCACGTCTCCGGAGGCACACATCAACCAGATAACTGCGGCAGCATATGGGCGACTGGCAAACCTAAGATTAGCGTTCCGTTACCTTAACAAGGAATCGTTCAAGACAATGTATACCGTGTACGTCAGGCCCATACTAGAATATGCAGCACCAGTCTGGAACCCACACCTGGTCAAGCACGTAAAGAAACTAGAGAAAGTGCAAAGGTTTGCGACAAGGTTAGTTCCACAACTCAGGGGTCTGTCTTATGAAGAAAGGTTGAGGGAAATAGGACTAACAACACTGGAGGAAAGAATGGTCAGAGAAGACATGATAACGACATACAAAATACTGCGGGGAATTGACAAGGTAGACAGTGACAGGATGTTCCAGAGAGGGAACACAGAAACAAGGGGACACAACTGGAATGTTAGGAAGCATTTCTTCAGCCACAGAGTAGTCAGGAAGTGGAATAGTCTAGAGAAAGATATAGTGGAGGCAGGAACCATACATAGTTTTAAGACAAGGTATGATAAAGCTCATGGAGCAGGGAGAGCAGAGACCCAGTAGCAGACAGCGAAGAGGCGGGACCAGGAGCTGAGTCTCGACCCCTGCAACCACAATTAGGTGAGTACACACACACACACACACACACACACACACACACACACACACACAGGCGCACACAGTTCCACACAAGAGATTAGTGCAAAAGCTGGAGGACCAGGCAGGAATAACAAGGAAGGCACTACAATGGATCAGGGAATACCCGTCAGGAAGACAACAGCGAGTCATGGTACGTGCCGAGGTGTCAGAGTGGGGTGCCACAGGAATCAGTCCTAGGACCGGTGCTGTTTCTGGTATTTGTGAACGACATGACAGAAGGAATAGACTCCGAAGTGTCCCTGTTTGCAGATAATGTAAAGTTGATGAGAAGAATTCAATCGGACGAGGACCAGGCAGAACTACAAAGGGATCTGGACAGGCTGCAAGCCGGGTCCAGCAACTGGCTCCTGGAGTTCAACCACACCAAGTGCAAAGTCATGAAGATTGGGGAAGGGCAAAGAAGACCACAATCGGAGTATAGTCTAGGGGGCCAGAGACTACAAACCTCACTCAAGGAAAAGGATCTGGGGGTGAGTATAACACCAGGCACATCTCCTGAGGCGCACATCAACCAAATAACTGCTGCAGCATATGGGCGCCTAGCAAACCTAAGAACAGCATTCCGACATCTTAATAAAGAATCGTTCAGGACCCTGTACACTGTGTACGTTAGGCCCATACTGGAGTATGCAGCACCAGTTTGGAATCCTCACCTACCAAGCATGCAAGGAAACTAGAAAAAGTGAAGAGGTTTGCAACAAGACTAGTCCCGGAGCTAAGGGGTATGTCCTACTAGGAGAGGTTACGGGAAATCGGCCTGACGACATTGGAAGACATGAGGGACAGAGGGGATATGATAACGACATATAAGATACTGAGAGGAATCGACAAGGTGGACAGAGACAGAATGTTCCAGAAGTGGGACACAGCAACACGGGGTCACAGTTGGAAGTTGAAGATTCAGATGAATCACAGGGATGTTAGGAAGTATTTCTTCAGTCACAGAGTTGTCAGGAAGTGGAATAGTCTGGGAAGTGATGTAGTGGAGGCAGGATCCATACATAGCTTTAAGGAGAGGTATGATAGAGCTCATGGAGTGGGTAGAGTGACTGAGTAGCGGCCAGTGAAGAGGTGGGGCCAGGAGCTATGACTCGACCCCTGCAACCAGAAATAGGTGAGCACAAATAGGTGAGTACACACACACTCACACACACAGAGGACAGGTTAAGTTATACTACATTTATACCTGTATTTATACCTGTCATATTTTGGGTTTATTGTAGTATTGTGGAATAGATTCTAGGGAGTCGAGATTTTCCAATGACATTAGTTCAGTGATCCTGTGTATTATATATCAAGGGAACTGTTGTAGGTCGCTTGATTTGTTAGTGGGAAGTTTGGATGATCAAGGAACTCCACTGTACCTACACTTTGATGGAGACGGAAGTTAAACCCTCCCTATTATATATCTCCTCCATTTTCCCCTTGCGTACTTTAAGTTTCTTTTGTCCAAATGGAGGAGCATAAATTTATGCTGAATAATGGAAGTAATTTGGGAATAACTGGACAAAACCTATTAGCATTTATTACTACTAAGATCTAAGAGAGAAAGGATGAACTTGAAAGGGAAGAAAGAAAGGAGCGAGAAAGAATTGAAAGAAAAGAGCAAAAGGAAAGAGAGAGTATTAAAAAAGAAGAAAGGAGAGAGCAAGAAATGAAAGAGAAGAGAGAAAACGGGGGAGAGAGAGAGAAGAAAAAAGGAGCGTAACGGACTTGAACATGAAGAACGAACAAGAGAACGTGAATATCAAAAGAGACAAAACTTAAAAAATAGAGTGAAAGATAGGGAACGTGAGATAAGAGAGAAAGAGAGTGATCATGAGTTAGAAAGATTGCGCCTGGAGTTAGAACCAAAGAAATTAACATTTTCGCAGCAGAAAATAGAAGAGGGCATACTGGAACGACATGCACCTAATTACAGTGTGCTTATTCCTAACTTACCTCCCTTCACAGTGTTTGTTAACACCGCTGCTCTCTGTGGATGGACCTCTGACACCTGGGCTACCAGATTACCTATGTAGTTTTCTGGTTTTGCTCTAAATATTTATTCCACTTTATCTGATGAGATTATCTGTGATTATAATTTGTTAAAGAAGGCAATACTCAAAGCCTTTCAAAAGACCCAGAATGGTGATGGATTGGTGGTGATGGTGATGGATTGGTGGTGATGGTGATGGACTGGTGGTGAGGGTGATGGACTGGTGGTGAAAGTGATGGACTGGTGGTGAGGGTGATGGACTGGTGGTGAGAGTGATGGATTGGTGGTGAGGGTGATGGACTTGTGGTGATGGTGATAAACTGGTGGTGAGGGTGATGGACTGGTGGTGAGAGTGATGGACTGGTTGTGAGGGTGATGGACTGGTGGTGAGAGTGATGGACTGGTGGTGAGGATGATGGACTGGTGATGAGAGTGATGGACTAGTGGTGAGGGTGATGGACTGGTGGTGACGGTGATGGGCTGGTGGTGAGAGTGATGGACTGGTGGTGATGGTGATGGACTGGTGGTGAGAGTGATGGACTGGTAGGGAGAGTGATGGACTTGTTGTGAGGGTGATGGACTGGTGGTGAGAGTGATGGACTGGTGGTGAGGGTGATGGACTGGTGGTGAGGGTGATGGACTGGTGGTGATGGTGATGGACTGGTTGTGAGAGTGATGGACTGGTGGTGATGGTGATGGACTGGTGGTGAGAATGATGGACTGGTGGTGAGAGTGATGGACTGGAGGTGAGGGTGATGGACTGGTGGTGAGAGTGATGGACTGGTGGTGATGGTGATGGACTGGGGGTGAGAGTGATGGACTGGTGGTGAGAGTGATGGACTGGTGGTGAGAGTGATGGACTGGTGGTGATGGTGATTGACTGGTGGTGAGAGTGATGGACTGGTGGTGAGGGTGATGGATTGGTGGTGACAGTGATGGATTGGTAATGATGATGATGGATTGGTGGTGATTATCACTCATTGTGGTGACTGTCACTCATGGAAGACTCAAGCGATTGTCACTCATGGAAGACTCCAGTGACTGTCACTCAAGGAAGACTCCAGTGACTGTCACTCATGGAAGACTTTAGGGACTCACTCATGGAAGACTCCAGTGACTGTCACTCATGGAAGACTCCAGTGACTGTCAATCATGGAAGACTCCAGTGACTGTCACTCATGGAAGACTCCAGTGACTGTTACTCATGAAAGACTCCAGTGACTGTCACTCATGGAAGACTCCAGTGACTGTAACTCATGGAAGACTTCAGTGACTGTCACTCATGGAAGACTCCAGTGACTGTAACTCATGGAAGACTCCAGGGACTCACTCATGGAAGACTCCAGTGACTGTCACTCATGGAAGACTCCAGTGAATGTCAGTCATGGAAGACTCCAGTGACTGTCACTCGTGGAAGACTCCAGTGACTGTTACTCATGGAAGACTCCAGTGACTGTCACTCATGGAAGACTCCAGTGACTGTCACTCATGGAAGACTCCAGTGACTGTCACTCATGGAAGACTCCATTGACTGTAACTCATGGAAGACTCCAGTGACTGTCAATCATGGAAGACTCCAGTGACTGTCAATCATAGAAGACTCCAGTGACTGTCACTCATGGAAAACTCCAGTGACTGTTACTCATGGAAGACTCCAGTGACTGTCACACATGAAAGACTCCAGTGACTGTCACTCATGGAAGACTCCAGTGACTGTAACTCATGGAAGACTCAAGTGACTGTCACTTATGGAAGACTCCAGTGACTATCACTCATGGAAGACACCAGTGACTATCACTCATGGAAGACTCCAGTGACTGTCACTCATTGAAGACTACAGTGACTGTCACTCATGGAAGACTCCAGTGACTGTCACTCATGGAAGACTCCAGTGACTGTCACTCATGGAAGACTCCAGTGACTGTCACTCATGGAAGACTCCAGTGACTGTAACTCATGGAAGACTCCAGTGACTGTCACTCATGGAAGACTCCAGTGACTATCACTCATGGAAGACACCAGTGACTATCACTCATGGAAGACTCCAGTGACTGTCACTCATTGAAGACTACAGTGACTGTCACTCATGGAAGACTCCAGTGACTGTCACTCATGGAAGACTCCAGTGACTGTCACTCATGGAAGACTCCAGTGACTGTCAATCATGGAAGACTCCAGTGACTGTCAATCATAGAAGACTCCAGTGACTGTCACTCATGGAAAACTCCAGTGACTGTTACTCATGGAAGACTCCAGTGACTGTCACTCATGGAAGACTCCAGTGACTGTCACTCATGGAAGACTCCAGTGACTGTAACTCATGGAAGACTCCAGTGACTGTCACTCATGGAAGACTCCAGTGACTGTCACTCATGGAAGACTCCAGTGACTATCACTCATGGAAGACACCAGTGACTATCACTCATGGAAGACTCCAGTGACTGTCACTCATTGAAGACTACAGTGACTGTCACTCATGGAAGACTCCAGTGACTATCACTCATGGAAGACTCCAGTGACTGTCACTCATGGAAGACTCCAGTGACTGTCACTCATGGAAGACTCCAGGGACTCACTCATGGAAGACTCCAGTGACTGTCACTCATGGAAGACTCCAGTGACTGTCAATCATGGAAGACTCCAGTGACTGTCACTCATGGAAGACTCCAGTGACTGTTACTCATGGAAGACTCCAGTGACGGTCACTCATGGAAGACTCCAGTGACTATCACTCATGGAAGACTCCAGTGACTGTCACTCATGGAAGACTCCAGTGACTGTCACTCATGGAAAACTCCAGCGACTGTCACTCATGGAAGACTCCAGTGACTGTCACTCATGGAAGATCCAGTGACTGTCACTCATGGAATACTCCTGTGACTGTCATTCATGGAAGACTCCAGTGACTGTCACTCATGGAAGACTCCAGTGACTGTCACTCATGGAAGATCCAGTGACTGTCACTCATGGAAGACTCCAGTGAATGTCACTCATGGAAGACTCCAGTGACTATCACTCATGGAAGATTCCAGTGACTGTCACCCATGGAAGACTCCGGTGACTGTCACTCATGGAAGACTCCAGTGACTGTCACTCATGGAAGACTCCAGTGACTGTTACTCATGGAAGACTCCAATTACTGTCACTCATGGAAGACTCCAGCGACTGTCACTCATGGAAGACTCCAGTGACTGTCACTCATGGAAGACTCCAGTGACTGTCACTCATGGAAGACTCCAGTGACTGTCACTCATGGATGACTCCAGCGACTGTCACTCATGGAAGACTCCAGTGACAGTCACTCATGGAAGACTCCAGTGACTGTCACTCATGGAAGACTCCAGTGACTGTCACTCATGGAAGACTCCAGTGACTGTCACTCATGGAAGACTCCAGTGACTGACTCATAGATGACTCCAGCGACTGTCACTCATGGAAGACTCCAGTGACTGTCCCTCATGGAAGACTCCAGTGACTGTCACTCATGGAAGACTCCAGTGACTGTCACTCATGGAAGACTCCAGTGACTGTCACTCGTGGAAGACTCCAGTGACTGTCACTCATGGAAGACTGCAGTGACTGTCACTCATGGAAGACTCCAGTGACTGTCACTCATGGAAGACTCCAGTGACTGTCACTCATGGAAGACTCCAGTGACTGTCACTCATGGAAGACTGGACTACAACACCACTAACTAACTATAACATTATTTCTTCCTCTTAGGCCGTGAATCTTTCTGGTTAATGAACCTTTTAAAATACATATATACTTCCATAAACCCCTCATATATACCTCCATATACACCTCCATTTATACCTACATATATATCTCCATATATTCTTCCATATGTACCTCCATATACCTTCATATATACCTCCACATACACCTCCATATATACCTCCGCATATTTTCCGTATATACCTCTATATATACTTCCATATATACCTTCATATGTACCTCCATATATACCTCCTTATATACCTCCATATATACCTCCCTATATACCTCTATATACACCTCCATATATTCTTCTATATATACCTCCATATATACTTTCATATTTTCCTCCATATACACCTCCATATATACCTCCATATTCACCTCCATATATATAGTTTCATATGTCTCCAAATACATCTCCATATATTCTTCCATATATTCCTCAATATATGCCTCCATATATACCTCCATATATACCTCCATATATATCACCATATACACCTCCATATACACCTCCATATATACCTTCATATATACCTCAATGTATACTTCCACATATATCTTCATATACACTTCCATATATACCTCCATATATCATTCATATACTCTTCCATATGTACCTCCATATATCATTCATATACTCTTCCATATGTACCTCAATATATACCTTCATATATGCCTCCATATGCATCTATATATATATATATATATATATATATATATATATATATATATATATATATATATATATATATATATATATATATATATATGTCGTGCCGATTAGGTAAAACTTGCGATTTTGGGTTAAATAGCAACGCTCTTCTTGCCATATAAGACAAGCGAAAATTTGTGTATGCAATAATTTCGCAAAAATCCTTCTGAACCTAACGAAAAATATATATTTCATTGTGTTTGTTTATTAATAAATTTTTGTAAAAGTATCTAAAATATATCTAGTTGGGTTAGGCTAAATTAAATTGTGCTTGTTATAACAAGGTTAGGTAAGTTTTCTAAGTTCCTTTTGGTTTAAAATTAAATTTTTTTACATCAACATAATTGAAAAAAATATATCTTTAAACGTATAAAAGAGAATTTTAGAAAGGACTTAATTTTAAATGAGTTCTTGCTAATTGACCAGTTTTACCTAATCGGCACGACATATATATATATATATATATATATATATATATATATATATATATATATATATATATATATATATATATACATCTCCATATACACTTCCAGATACACCTCCATATACATCTCCATATATAACCCCATACATTCCTACATACATATATACCTTCATATATACCTCCATATATACCTCTATATACACCTTCATATATACCTTCATATATACCTCTATTTATACCTCCATACAGAACAACCCCTGTGAAAAAATAGTGAAATTTCAAGTTGCTTTGGTGATTTCTCACATTATCAAGAAACTGTGAAAATATACGATCAACAGAAAGACATATAAGGAGGAGATTACAGCTCGCGGTCAACTTACAACACCTGACCTTTTATGATGATGTAGGTAGGTAGTCAAGGACCTGTCAAATACAGCTTATATTCTACTAAAGTTTTAAGGTTTTAGCTTGTCTAATGTATTTTAAATTCATTCCAAATTTTATTATTTATAAATGAATTCAATTTGTATAATCCTAAAGCAATACTCATACTAATTTCATAGGTATTTTTTTATGGAACTTTCTTCTATTTCTCTTGACCATGGACCTGCTAGATATAACTTTCTTGGCCTTTTGAAAGTCAACTGGATGGTTAAAATCTCTCACATTAGTAAACAGAGCATTAGAACCTTGTTCACTTCTTAGTTCGCTTCTTAGTTCACTTCTTAGTTCACTTCTTAGTTCACATCTTAGTTCACTTCTTAGTTCACTTCTTAGTTCAAGAATTTTCCCAGTTTGACCGTAATAAACTTTATCACATTTTTTACAAAGAATCTTGTATATGTAGCCGTCAGCATTTTTTTGGGAATTTTTTATTAAAAGTTTTTTTTTACTGTATCAAGATTTTTAAATATAACTTTGATATTAAAATTCTTAAGTAGAGAAGTTATATGAAGAAAGTTTTCATGGTGAGGGAGAACCAACATATGTTCAAGATTTCTTCATCTACGAACTCTGGATGCCAAATACGCAAAGCTGTCGGAAACATTGATGAGAATACGGAAACACTGATGAGAATACGGAAACACTGATGAGAATAAGGAAACATTAATGAGAATACGGAAACACTGATGAGAATACGGAAACATTAATGAGAATACGGAAACACTGATGAGAATACGGAAACATTAATGAGAATACGGAAACATTGATGAGAATACGGAAACACTGATGAGAATACGGAAACATTAATGAGAATACGGAAACATTGATGAGAATACGGAAACACTGATGAGAATACGGAAACATTAATGAGAATACGGAAACACTGATGAGAATACGGAAACACTGATGAGAATACGGAAACATTAATGAGAATACGGTAACATTAATGAGAATACGGAAACATTAATGAGAATACGGAAACATTGATGAGAATACGGAAACACTGATGAGAATACGGAAACATTGATGAGAATACAGAAACATTAATGAGAATACGGAAACATTGATGAGAATACGGAAACATTAATGAGAATACGGAAACATTGATGAGAATACGGAAACACTGATGAGAATACGGAAACATTGATGAGAATACGGAAACACTGATGAGAATACGGAAACACTGATGAGAATACGGAAACACTGATGAGAATACGGAAACACTGATGAGAATACGGAAACACTGATGAGAATACGGAAACACTGATGAGAATACGGAAACACTGATGATAATACAGAAACACTGATGAGAATACGGAAACATTTATGAGAATACGGAAACACTGATGAGAATACGGAAACACTGATGAGAATACGGAAACACTGATGAGAATACGAAAACACTGATGAAAATACGGAAACACTGATGAGAATACGGAAACACTGATGAGAATACGGAAACACTGATGAAAATACGGAAACACTGATGAGAATACGGAAACACTGATGAAAATACGGAAACACTGATGAGAATACGGAAACACTGATGAAAATACGGAAACACTGATGAGAATACGGAAACATTGATGAGAATACAGAAACATTAATGAGAATACGGAAACATTGATGAGAATACGGAAACATTAATGAGAATACGGAAACATTGATGAGAATACGGAAACACTGATGAGAATACGGAAACATTGATGAGAATACGGAAACACTGATGAGAATACGGAAACACTGATGAGAATACGGAAACACTGATGAAAATACGGAAACACTGATGAGAATACGGAAACACTGATGAGAATACGGAAACACTGATGAGAATACGGAAACACTGATGAGAATACAGAAACACTGATGAGAATACGGAAACATTTATGAGAATACGGAAACACTGATGATAATACGGAAACACTGATGAGAATACGGAAACACTGATGAGAATACGGAAACACTGATGAAAATACGGAAACACTGATGAGAATACGGAAACACTGATGAGAATACGGAAACACTGATGAAAATACGGAAACACTGATGAGAATACGGAAACACTGATGAAAATACGGAAACACTGATGAGAATACGGAAACACTGATGAAAATACGGAAACACTGATGAGAATACGGAAACATTGATGAGAATACGGAAACACTGATGAGAATACGGAAACACTGATGAGAATATGGAAACACTGATGAAAATACGGAAAACCTGATGAGAATACGGAAACATTGATGAGAATACAAAAAGTTTATTACTATCATAACGTAAAGAATAATAGTGTACATAACAACAGTTATTTGTTGGTCTTCTCTAAATTTTAAATTTTATTTCATGGTTCTCATTAATAATTAAACCTTCGAGAAAAAGCAATGATTTATTTTGCTCAAACTCAACAGTAAAATTAAAACATTAGATCCCTAAGTAAGCACTATGGTTACCTCCTGGCACTCCTGGAACTCTTGGCACTATTGGCACTCCTGGCACTCCTGGCACTTCTAGATTCTCTAAAGCCAACCCTCTCCTGTATTATTCTTACTGAAGCCTGGCTTAAGCATGACACAGTAGACATCTACACACTACCAGGATACACAACACTCCACAACTTAGGCCAGACCAAATGGGGGGAGGTACTGCCATCTATTATTGTAATGAACTATTGTGTTGCAACACCACTTGCTTCAGTGGTAAATAGGCTGAATATATATTTGCCAACTTCTCTGTTAATAACCTTAAGACTCCCATCACAATTGGTGCTATATACAGGCTGCCTCATACTAATATCCCAAATTTTATTGATTACCTGAAAACACTAATAACAAATAAAGACATGAACAAGCAGCACCTACTACCTACTGGAGACTTCAACATTAACCTTGGCCCAGCAGATGAACAACCAGTAACTGATTTCATTAATAGTATGAACAATACACTACTTATCCCAGCTATAACTAAACCAACAACTGAGACGAGTGCAACCATAATTGACCATATATGGACAAATATACAATCTCCTCTCAAATTAGGGATAATCACAGACAACACTACTGACCACTACCCAACTTTCCTCCTAACAAACATTTCTAAGCAACCAATGGAATATAGTAAGATCTCTTTTCGACTCCATGATGAGGCATCAATGACTAGCTTCACTGTAGAGCTAAGCTCAGTTGACTGGCCTTCAAAATTTTCCAGTGCCAATGGTATCAATGAATTGATAGACATATTTCTAAACAAAATATTTAGTACAACAAACAGATCACTAATAAACGACTAGGTTTCCCGTGGCTTACTAACAGCATTCTAAGATCCATTGATAAGAAACATCAATATGAAAAACAATATAGACGAGGCTTCATAACTAAAGAACAGAGTAAACACTATACGTCAGTCCTCACCAAACTAATAAGAAAGTCCCAGCAACTGTACTATTCTAATAGATTCACTGAAGCGAGATATATAAAAAAGACCTGGAAGACTCTCAGATCCTGGACACCATAAACTGAACAAAGCCAGAGAGACAATGTCCTAATTAAACCAAGTGAACCACAACTCCAGCCTACTGAAACAGCTAACAAGATAAATAATTTATTCTCAACCATAGGATCAAGTCTCGCCAGAAAAATTCCAAGCAACAATACCCGAGCGAGTGATTACTTAGAAGTAAACCTCCCAACATCCCTCTATCTTGCCCCAACTGAGCCCACTGAAGTCTCCCTGATTATTAATTCACACAAAAATTCAGGAAACCTAGCTCATGTCCCACCACTATTGTACAAACGAGCGGTTCTTGTCCTCTCACCATTACAATACTTTCTAACAAATCACTATAAACCAGCACTTTCTCGACATCACTCAAGACAGCAAGGGTTCCTCCGTCACAAAAGTCGAGACCCAACAGATGTAAACAACTATAGGCCAATATCATACTTTCCTTTGCTATCCAAAATCTTCGAGAAACTCATACACAGGAGATTATACTCCTTTATAATATCACTAAGCATTCTCAACCCCGGCCAGTTAGGCTTTACGAGAAACAAAAGCACAAATGATGCAATTATAAATTTACTAGACCTACTTTACACAACACTTGAATAAAATGAATATCTCCTAGGACTCTTTATTGACTAAGGAAATCTTTTGATACAGTAGACCACAGCATCCTACTTCACAAACTTGATCATTATAAATTAGACACATATGCAACACTTGGGTAACTTTAATGAGGAAACATTTCGCCACACAGTGACTTCATCAGTGCATACAAAGAGAATGGTAAAGAACAGGATGAGTTCTTCACTATTCTGCTTTGTATGGACTGATGAAGCCACTGTGTGGCGAAACGTTTCCTCATTAAAGATACCTAAGTGTTGCACATGTGTCTAATTTATCAACTTGTCGGTTCTCTGAACCATTTATCTACATTGATCATTATAGTATCAGAGGTCATTCACTTGCAAATATAAAGTTTTACCTCACTAACAGACGGCAACACGCCTCTGTTAAGGGCACAACCTCCTTATCAAGATCGCTGGACATGGCCTTCCACAGGTAAGTGTCCTTGGCCCCCTTCTTTTATACATCAACGACCTTCGAAATGCATCGCAATACCTTAGAATTGTTCTTTGTTGACGACACTCAACAGCATTGTTAATGAGGAGCTCTTAAAAATATCAACCTGAATGACTTACACTTAACATTGACAAAAACTTCTACATTATGTTTGTGAGCAGATCAAGTAATATCCAACTAAACATTATGATTGCTAAACATAATGATGGGTCGGGGTCTGTACCTTGACAGCAACTTGAAAGTCAACACCCATATCTAACCCATAACAAAAAAAAGTATCCAAAACAGTTGGCATCCTTTCTAAGATACGTTACTATGTATCACAAACAGCACTACTTACACTATACTATTCACTGATCTTCCCCTAACTCACCTATGATATTTGTGCCTGGGGATCCACAACAATAAATCACATTAAGCCAATAATAACTCAACAAAAAGCCGCAGTGCGAATGATCCCACAATCCACTGCTAGTCAACACAACCCGCCACTATTTAAAGACTTAAATATACTCACTATTCAAAACATTCACTCTTACTACTGTGCAACCTACAGTTACAGAACATTAGATTCTAATATTAATCCCGACCTGAAGCACTTTCTTGATAGTTACAACAGGACCCATAGACATAATACTGGGCTCAAAAATCTCTATAACATACCCCGTGTCCGGCTCTGTAAAAATCCAATGTACATAAAAGGGCCCAAAATCTGGAACTCTCTGCCGGAAATCTCCAGAGCCACTGTTTCAGCCAGCATCTCCAGAGCCACTGTCTCAGCCAGCATCTCCAGAGCCACTGTCTCAGCCAGCATCTCCAGAGCCACTGTCTCAGCCAGCATCTCCAGAGCCACTGTCTCAGCCAGCATCTCCAGAGCCACTGTCTCAGCCAGCATCTCCAGAGCCACTGTCTCAGCCAGCATCTCCAGAGCCACTGTCTCAGCCAGCATCTCCAGAGCCACTGTCTCAGCCAGCATCTCCAGAGCCATTGTCTCAGTCAGCATCTTCAAAACTACCGCTAAAAAAACACCTTCTTTCCCTAACATATTTCAACATCAGCTAAATATGTGAAAACTATATATCCATATTTTCATTGTCGCTAACACATGGAAAACATTATAATCTTATTCTAAATATCTGTAATAAACACAACCATTAAAGCACTGAATGTGTTCACCTTATATTAATATGTTATGTCTAGCTTTAAGTAGTGTGTGAGCATTAGTATTAGTCTGCTAGAAATATTTAGAAATGTTAGTGGCTTTCTTTGTTCTTAACAATATTTTATAACATGTAAATTACACATTGTATATTATGCAAAGAATTGAAAATGTATTGTATTATGGATTGCGTTTATGGATTTGGAAAAGATATATAACAGGGTAGATAGGGGAGCAATGTGGCAGATGTTGCAAATGTTTGGAATAGGAGGTAGGTTACTGAAAGCAGTGAAGAGTTTTTATGAGGATAGTGAGGCTCAGGTTAGAGTGTGTAGGAGAGAGGGAGATTATTTCCCAGTAAAAGTAGACCTTAGACAGGGATGCGTGATGTCGCAATAATTGTACAATATATTTATAAATTGGGTTGTAAGAGAAGTGAATGCTCGACTGTTAGCAAGAGGTGTGGGATTAAGAGAAAGAATCTAACACAAATTCGGGGTTGTCACAGTTGTTTTTTTGTTGATGACACTGTGCATTTAAGGAGATTCTGAAGAGAAGTTGCATATTTTGGTGAACGAGTTTGGAAAGGCATGTAAAAGAAGGAAATTAAAAGTGAACATAGGAAAAAGCAAGGTGATAAGGATAACAAAAAATTTAAGTAATAATAGATTGGATATCGGATTGGAGGGAGGGAGTATAGAGGAAGTGAATGTGCTCAGAAATTTGCTAGTGGACTTGTCAGCAAATGACTCTATGAAAGATGAGGTGAATCATAGAAATGATGAGAAAAAAAAGGTGACTTGAGCACTGAGGAGACAAAGAACGTTATTCATGGAAGCAAAGAGGAGAATGTATAAGAGTATAGTGGTACCAATGCTCTTATATGGGTGTGAAGCATGGGTGGTGAAATTTGTAACAAGAACATAAGAACATAAGAATGGAGGAACACTGCAGAAGGCCTACTGGCCCATACAAGGCAGGTCCTTATCAAAACCACCACTACCTAA